>JAXQQM020071323.1:0-80820 GCA_034641835.2 Pinus albicaulis | reverse complement strand
CAATAATCATCCACTGGGGTCCACTCCCCTTTGGATTTATGTTCAAATGTCTCATTTGAAAAGCATAGAACTTGGGGGTGTTACAAAATTACAACATTTATGAGAGGGATGACCTTGACTAGATAGTATTTATATAGTTAAATTTCACCATTTTCCACACCTAAACATAGTGAATAACAAAATTCACAACAATAATAACACGTTAAATATTCTGCCCTTATAGTGTCCACCCTTATTTAATACTATGGTGAAATAAGTTTAGACAGTTCCAAAAGTACATGCAACTAAATTCAACATGATCTCCATCACCAATAATATCAACAACATGAAAAACAATGACAAAATAAGATACATGATGAGTTGTCACAGCCATAGGAAAAAGACAAAAAACCACTAGGGCAGTGATTTGCAGAATATGAATTGATAACAAACACTGAATGTGAAGACATATAACTTACTAACTATAGAACTATAGTATGCACGATAGCCAACAAAAATAACCAACTAGATTTGTACATTCCAATGGATTGAATGGTGCTCTTTTTCAAGTCACACTCGATAAGGGATTTGCAATTGGATTTTGAATCCAAAAGTAAGAGAGCACATATGAGAACTCATTTTTGAATGAAATTAATGCAAGTCACCCTATTTATGAGAGATACATCTTGCCACAAATATTATTTATATTCCTCCTTCTAGTACCCATCATCATTATCACTATGGTGATTTGAGTGTGGATGATATCCATATACATACTATTGAATTCCACGGGAAATTTTTTTTATTGCTATTTTTGACTTCTTTATAATATATTTATGTCAACTCAACTCTCTTCTCTAGAGATTTATGAACTTAAAAAATTATTTTATTATATATCATGCATTAATGATAAAACTTATTCAATGCATGTTGGAAGGTGCTTTGTACATAACACTCAGTGTCTCTCCTTAGAAGCAATGACTGCAAAAATATTATAAACACCAATGATACATAACCTCAAGTCAATGATAAGGGTCTTTCAATTCTCGAGAGTGAAATTCAAATTTTTCAATTTACTTTACATTTGTCAAGGATATTCAAAGAGGAATGAATTTTACTTAATTTTCCTTATCTCAATTCAATAATAAAGGTGTTCTAATCATTTTATGTCAATTCAAATCAACTAGGAAACCATTGTATCCATTTTTCCTTTCCTTGAATGAAGGATGACGGTACTACAATTATTTTTATTTGTCATTTTGGAGATAATTGTGCCCTTAGCATGGGTCCATTATCTTAATGCAGATAAAGGAGATTGAAAGGAGATGGAAATTTCCTAGCCAATCTATGTTGAATCCATAGAGGGAATGGAGATAACCTAATTAAATGTGCTAGAGAAGGGGATCCCAATCCTTGGGGTTTTTTAGACTATAAGGCTAATAGAGATATATGGTTGGAATTATTGTAGGACAAAAATAATAGTACATATTTTCTTATCCATTCTTTGTTGAATCCATGGAGTGAATGGAGATAGCCTAAGGAACTATGTGGTATAGAAGGGAATCTGATTCCTTGCATAGATATATGGTGGGATTATTATAGGAGGGAAATACACTAAAAGTATCAATAAATGGGTTTTTTTTTTAGGAAGGCGGTTAGTGGTTTATTTTTTCTTCTACTCAGGTGATAAAAAACCTTTTTTATAGTGTAAGGCTACTACACTAAATAAAAGGAATTGATGAGAGTGTTAGTCCAATAACGCAAATACCATTGCAATATATAAAACAAATAGGAAAGAAAGGAATGGAAACCATGAAAAGTAATTATATCCATATACCATTGCAAAGAACATTGTTGTTATGACATAGAGAATGAGTGAGTGTATGTAAAGTGTCCCTTTCTCCTTGTGAGGGTTATTTTATGTTACTTGGAAGTTCTTCCCTTTCTTTATCAAAGAAATGTGATTGAGTTGTTCACGGGAGGAGTTAAAGTAGAAATCACTGGATATGGAGGCTCCAAGTGATTACTCAAGACTATTATAGGTTGTAGTATCATTCAAATAACATAACCTTGTTTTTTATTCTCTCCTTCAAATGCTATCTGATGGCCTTGTTTTATAGGATGTGTTAAACATTCACAAAAACTAGTTTCCGATGTGAATGAACCAAGTTTGAAGTGTGATTTCACAAAGAGTCAAGCTTATTCACTTCATATTCCAGTGTGGATAAACACAACTACAAAAACTATATTTATAGAATATGTTATTTGGAAAGCAAGAAGCTAAGCTAGGAGAGTGGAAGAATGTGTGAGATTTCATTGATATATTATGCATTAGTTACCTAGTACAAATGAGCTAATCAAGCATATTTGAAGGGGGAAGATGCATAAGTAAAGAAGGAGGTATGTAATTGATGACTGTGCAAATTAGCATATGGTTTTCATTTTTGTATGAGGGGATTGTGGTCTCCTTTCAAGTTGTACCTTGATAAGATTCCAGTTGGAGTTGGTTGAGGTAGGAGCCTTTTCTGGGTTGTAGCCTACATAAAATATATGGGAGTTGGAGCATCATTACATGTTGCAGCTTGCAGAAAATTGAGGTAGAAGACTCCTATAAGTTGGAGCCTACATAAAATAAGTTGTAATAAGGAGAAGGATCTTGCCTTTGCATCACAACAATAATAAAATCGTGGTTTTCTCCCTTATGGGTTTCCACTTATATATTATGTCCATATGCATTTTTATTATGTGTTGATATGGTGTATTGGTCTTCTTATTACTTGTTGTTCACATATTCAGTTTATTGTTCAGTATTTGTTAATATTCTCATGTAATGTTTCATTTAATGAATTTAATGACAAGAATTGTATTTTCCATGAATGGACTAAACTGATTCACCCCCCTATCAGTTTAGTTAAGGTTTCATCAATCGGTATCAAAGCTCGTTCCTTTGGTGTAAACCTAATGGCTTCCAAATAATTCACTGTCATGTCTCCCCTTTTTCCAACCATAATTTTTTTTTTTTTTATACATATATATGGGTGATTGACTTGTCCTTCATGGTTGAATCTAATTCATCTTAATGCACCCTTACTATATATGATTATCTTCGATTTATCTCACATGATAATTTGTTATTTAAACTTCCATATGATATAAGACAACCCTTATATTTTATAATACCCTCGTTAAGTCATTCTGTCCCACCCATACCCCAATTGAAGTTTTATTTCACTACCTCATAATTGAAATTTCGGTCTTTATATGATCCGAATCTTTTCAAAGGTTTGGGGAATGTCGTGCTATTGGAGGGGGGTCTTATTCCCATTACCATGGGTACGCTACATGTATAGCGATGGTGTGAATTACATTTGATAATGATTTATCTTCTCACTTGCATATATACGAGTTATAAAAGTCCCATAAATGGTCGGCAAGTGCGGGTTTGTCAAACTCTGTCCTACGTCCATGTGGCATGAAGAATTAATTTGTTTCACCCAACCTGGGTACTTTGACTTGATACGAGTTCAGTTGTGAAATAGACACGTAGGTTTATGAAATCAAGTTTTGTATATTAGAGATCCATGCCAGCTACGGCCTTCATGCCTTTGGGAATTGTCGATTTGTTTATCTGCGTGATAATCCGACTCTGAGTTGTCTACTGACATATGATACTAAACGTACGATTTCTTACGCGGGTGTTTAATGTTTCAATCTCCATTGGGATTTTCCTGAGTCCTTACCTGTGCGTTTGATTTTATTTTCGAATACCCTAGAACGCCATTCCTATGCCGAATTGACACCGGGCTGATATCGAGCCACGAGCTAGGGTTTCAACAAAAACAAATTGTTTTCGGCCTCGTTATCTTTCAGAGTTCTTGTTTCATTCCATTATCCTTTCTCATATGCATTTCTGCTTTTCGCTTCACTCCACGAAGTGCCGCAACTCTGGAGGATGTTTACCAGTGCATGGTTTTGGCTTTCAGCGGGAAGGTAACCAAGTTCTACATCTAGAAATTCTTGCTTTCTATGGTCGATGTCTTTCAATTTTGATGATGTATAATCCATGAAATTTTCTGTTGGTTGCCAGGACGATAACTTCTCAGAACACGCGTTGGATTGTTTCCCAAGTCCGTAGACTCCAACCCACTGCGTTCTATGGCTATGCCTCTCCCTTTTGCATCTGAGTTCTGAAGAGGTGTGGGGGTTTTGAACTTCGACCGACAGCCTGAGAAGTTTCACGGCGAAGTCTCTGCAACGAGTTATGGTTAGTTGAACTCCCACTGTGTTTATTTGTTGTGATAGACGTGTATATAGATATATGAGAACTAATTGTATTTTAATTTCTACAGCTACCATTCGCTACTATGGATGCCATTTTTCTATTTGTCTTCAGGGTTTCTATTTGTTCTTCATCACGTTTACAGGTAACCCTGGTTCCCGCCATTTCCACATCATGCCATCTACTGGTTTATCAACTCGATTTTCGGCTTGCGCCTCTTCAAATGCGTATGGTATATTTTGTTTTCAGGTTATGTGAGCACGCTGGCAAACGAAAACTCCCGACCATGCTCGTTTGCCATTTCCTCTGGCAACGACCGAGTCGTTCCTTCGATGCCCCTAATCTCCCTTCCAGGGGTTTCGTTTTACTGTGTACATAGTGGACGTCCTACCTGCTATGTTAGTTTTTCGTTTTGTCATTGTTTTACGTTGCAGGGTATGAATGTCTAGCAGTCAACGTTGTCTCAAGACTACATGATACTAGTTTCTACACACCAATTTGTGCAGACACTGCGCCACATTTCTATTTGATTTTATTTATGTATTTAATATGGATTATGCGCACAATTTGATTTATCTTTGATTCGAGGTCTGTCGCTATGCCGACCTCGCCCTTCACTTGTCGGCGTGTTGGTTATGAACTCGTTCAGGTGGTCTATGGCCGCCCCTTCCTTAACCGCATTTTCTCTCCTACAAGTTTTGTTTTCTCGTTATATAATTCGTGCTGGTCTCGCACTAGAAGTATAACCTGTCATTACTGTCTATGACATGTTTGCGCACCATATTGGTTACCTTCTGGAATTTTGTTTTATTTATCTCTATTAAGTTCTGCTGGGGGTGTTATCGATACATTGATTTCCTGGTTCAAGTAGTTTATATGATATAATCTTAGAAGATATCGATGATGACTATGCTACGCACTGATCTACATTTTTAATTGTAGATCGCTATTGTAAATCGATGATTCCATGACCGAAAGTGCTTTCGCATCATACTTGGTTTCCCGTTTCCTCTTTGGAGATTTATCTTGAGGACGTGTAGTAGATAAAAGTATTCATTCAGTTTTATATGGGTTTCTAAAATTATTCCCAGTGCAGTTATATGCAATTATACATGTAAGGCATGAATATGATTAAATTGTTTTTCTGCATAGACAGAGATGCTTATACCCCATTTACATAGTATAATTCTGTTGTATCCAGAGATAGAATGTTCACTGCGTTAATAGCATGGTGTCTCATTTCTAAGGGTTAATTGACGAACACTAAATTTCTCCGAATATAACTATTGTAATACCATTTCTGACAGTCTAAATATAAGTGTTCTTTCTGGTCCTGCCTTCTTCAGGAATTGTTTAACCTTCAAATTTTCTTGTGTTGACTAATACTCAAAAAAACTTGTTATTATGCCAACCACTTATTACAATTCCAAATTTTTTTATTTTTATTTTTTTTAGAGAAGATTTACAGATGCTTGAACAATACTAGGGACTTCTGCATATGAAATTTACTTCCTGTATACCTCTATGATCATCTGAGAAATGTACAGATTTCTAGTGCAGGCTATGTTTTTTTTTCATTTCATTATGAATTCTCATGCACATTCCTATCTGGATATAGAAACTCTACTACTGCTTTGTTTTATTTCTGCTCATAGAGTGCACTAACATAGGAGAAGTAGATTGATATAAATTCAAGTGTTATATTCTGTGGACATACAAGTATCTCCGGATCTGAATAGAGATGGTTTAGAAATTCTGGTGGATTCTATTTTTCACAGATAATGTCTACAACTATATAGAGTTCTGAAGGTGAATACCTTCTACTAATTCTGTTAAATGTAGCATTTGCAGTATAATACATAACAAACCTTTATATGTAGCCAATTCATACTAATGAAAAGAAAACCACAGATAAGTAGAATTACATACCACACAGCAAAATGACCAACCTCCCAACCTTAGAGTTCTATTTTTCTCCCAGAACTCACCCCCGAGCTGAGATCACCTCCACCACAGACTAACCTCAATCTGTTTAGGAGTAGCTTATTTAAGCTATTGTTCCCCAAAGCATGTTTCTAATTCTGCGTCCAGAATCTCAGGATGCTTTTCTTCCTGTTTGCCTAGGCTTCCCAATTTAGGGACTCTTTAAAGCCATTTTATGCTTTTCCTCAGCTTTCCCAGCTTTTACCTCTTCCCAACTACTCTCCTCATCATTGGGGAAATTCAGATTTTTCCTCAAAAATCTAAATTTAAAACTTATTGTCTTTCAAGGATTTTTGAAAGATTGTGGGGAAATATTTGCCTCATCCATCCTCACAGATTTAGCAAGTGATCTCATCATCTGATTTTTGGTCAATTTGCACCACAATAATTTATTGATTTCCTCAATTAAATGTTTAATTACATTCACAGAATAATTATCCTTTGGGGTCCACTCCCCTTAGGATGTAAAGTTCAAGTATCTAACTTTAAAAAGAAATCACATGAGTTGGGGGTGTTACATATTCCCCCTCTGAAAATAAACACCGTCCTCAGTGTTATTATTCAACTACTAGAGTTTATTTTGCAAATAAAAATGGATACTTTTCCATCATTTCAGTCTCTCGTTCCCAGGTAGCTTCTTCAGCAGTAAAGTGCTTCCACTGCACCTTTACTCTAGCTACTGTTCTGCTTCTCAATTCAATTTCTTCTCGCTCCAATATTTGAAGCGGTTCTGGCAGAAACTCCCCTTCTGGTTTCACCTGTACAACATTCCAATCAACTATGTGAGAAGCATCATGCACATATCTTTTTAGCAATGAAACATGAAATACATCATGAACTCTAACATGGGGTGGTAAGGCCAGCTTGTAAGCCACTGGTCCCACCCTTTCTAATATTTCAAAGGGACCACAGTATCTAGGGCCAATTTTGCACAACTCCCAGTATAAAGGGTGCTCTTTTTGGGTTTAATATGAAAATATACATGCTCCCCAACTTTAAATTCTCTATGACCTCTTTTCTGATCTGCATAACTCTTCTGGCGATCTTGTGCTGTCTTGATTTTCTTTTGTATCTGTTTGACAATTCCTTCCATTTCTTGTAAGGCATCTGGTCCCAACATTAGTTTGTCTTCTGGCTGACTCCAGCTCAAAGGAGTACGACACTTCCTTCCATACAGTGCTTCAAACGGACTCATTTTGATGGAGGATTGATAGCTGTTATTATAGGCAAACTCAGCTAAATGTAAGAAATCTTCCCACTTTGAGGGTCTATCCATCACATACATTCTCACCATGTCCTCCAAAATTTGATTTGTTCTTTCCGTTTGACCATCAGTCTGAGGGTGGTAGGCGGTGCTAAAATTCAATTTAGTGCCCATTCCTCCAAATAACCCCTTCCAAAAGGCTGCGGTAAACTTAGCATCCCTATCAGACACAATCACCTTAGGAACTCCATGGAGTCTTACTATCTCCTTCAGGAACACAATCGCTACTTGAGCTGTTCCAAAGGTGGATTTCACTGGTATAAAGTGAGCAGCTTTGGTTAAAGTGTCTACTACTACCATTACAGAATCATGCTGGTATTTGGTTTTGGATAATCCTGTAATGAAATCCATGGAAACAGTGTCCCACTTCCATTCTGCAATGGGAAAAGGGTTCAAAAGACCGGCAGGATGTTGATGTTCCACCTTAACTAATTGGCATTCCATGCATCTACTTAAATATTCTGCTACCTCTCTCTTCATTCCTGGCCAGAACAACTTCTTTTTCAGGGTTGTTAACATTTTCTGATACCCTGGGTGTCCGGAATAAGGTTGTTTGTGGTATTCATCCAGAATTTCTCTTTTTAAAGACTCTACATTGGGAATATACAATCTGCTCTTATAACAGATCAGCCCTTTTTGATTTTGAGTGAAACCAATTTTCTCCTTTTTCTGAAATTTTACCAGAAGTTTTTCATAATTTGGATCTTGGTTTGCTGCTTTAATCACTAATTCTTCTACATCAATCTGAGCACTACTTCCAATATTATTGATATTTTCACAAGCATTTCTGCTCAATGCATCAGCAACTTTATTTTCTTTCCCTTTTATATGTTTTATGTCCATGTCGAACTCACTTAAAAAGGACAGCCATCTGGCCTGTCTGGCATTCAAGTCAGGTTGAGAAAAGAAATATTTGAGACTAATATGATCAGTCATCAATGTAAATTTTTTCCCAAGCAGATAATGCCGCCACATTTTCAAAGCATGAATAACAGCTGCTAATTCTAAAACATAGGCACTAAAATTCTGTTCATGTATCTTCAGTTTCCTGGATTCGTAGGCAATCACAGAATTTTCCTACAACAGAACTCCTCCCAATCCTTCTCTACATGCATCCGTACATACCACAAATTCCTCATCAGGATCTGCAATCTTCAGTATAGGGGCTGTGGTAAGTTTCAGCTTTAATTTGTCAAAATTGTTTTGGCATTTTTCAGTCCATTCAAACTTGACACCTTTCCTCTATAAGGAAGTGATGGGATGTGCTATGGCAGAAAATCTCTCCACAAATCTGTGATAATAGCCGGCAATCCCCATGAATGATCTAACTGCTGAAACATCAGCGGGCACTGGCCATTCTCTTATAGCCTTTATTTTTTCCGGGTCAACAGCAAGACCTTGTTCAGAAATAATATGACCCAAGTATTGGATCTTGTCTTTATAGAACTCACATTTGCTGAATTTAGCATATAACTGATTTTCCTTTAGAGTTTGCAACACTATCCTCAGGTTTTCTTTGTGTTCCTCTTCACTGTTTGAGTAAACTAAAATATCGTCTATGAACACAAGGACAAATTTATCCAAATACTTGTTTAACACACTGTTCATTAGACACATAAATGTGGCAGGGGCGTTTGTCAACCCAAAAGGTAGCACTACAAATTCGTAGTGGTCATACCTGGTTCTAAAGGTTGTTTTGCTGATGTATTCCTCTTTAATCCTAAGCTAGTGGTAACCCGTTCTTAAGTCAATTTTTGAGAATACTGAAGCTCCTCTCACCTGGTCAAAAAGATCATCAATTCTAGGCAAAGGATATCTATTTTTAATGGTCAAGTTATTCAGTTGCCTATAATCAATGCATCACAGTTCCATCTCTTTTCTGACGACATGAACCTCCCCAAGAGACAACACAGTTACGTCTGCTTTGTCAGATTCTTGGTTATCTAATTCTATAGTTGAAGAGAGATATTCGATAAGGTGCTTTCATTAAGCAGTGCTCAGAGCTTTTGGTCGATTGAGAAGTCAATCTCTCGTTTGGGAGGAAGGTGAGGGATTTCCTTTGGAAAAACTTCCTTGAATTCTCTTATTACTGGTACATCATCCAGTAATTCTTCTTCAGTTTTCTGTTCTGTTTCTTCCACATGCACTGCATAAACTTGGTATCCTTTTCA
This sequence comes from Pinus albicaulis, assembly GCA_034641835.2. Classification (NCBI taxonomy): domain Eukaryota; kingdom Viridiplantae; phylum Streptophyta; class Pinopsida; order Pinales; family Pinaceae; genus Pinus; species Pinus albicaulis. The sequence continues at coordinate 71,144 of JAXQQM020071323.1, read as the reverse complement.
AGCTGTTCTTTTTAATTGCAATGCTGAAATCTGTCTTACAGAAATAGGTTTTGGTTTCCCTTTGAGAATAAACATTTTCCCTTCCTCATCTACACAGTGCAAGGTCTTATCCCAGCAATTCATCAAAGCTTTCTTCTTTTCCAGCCAATCCATTCCTATTAATAGATCATATGACCCTAAGGGTAGGATGTTCAAATTCACTTCTGTTAGAAACTCATTTAATTGAATTTCGGTTCTGGGCAATTTATGTGTTACCTTTCTTTTTGTTCCAGTGGCCAGTTGTACCAACCATGACTGTTGAAATTTTTCAGTTTTTAAGTTACATTTTTCTATGATCTTTGGACTAATGTAACTCAAAGAAGCACCTGGGTCAATCAGAACAGAAACAGGTAGGTCAGAAATCTTACCCTCCATTTCCACCATGGTTGCTTGATGTTCTGCTTGTCGATTTTCCAGGGCTGCACTAATAGTTGGTATTTTTCTGGCTATATCATTTACTGTTGTCGCTTCCCTATCTCTCATGATCATATGAATGTTTCGATGAGGGAAGTCCCTCAAAAGATGGGGTTCTCCACAGCCCCAACATTTCAAGGGCTCCTTCATTCTGACTGTTCCCTCCTTTTTACTGTCTCCTTCTACTGGTTTCGATGCCACTTGAGACTGTGCAGTTTGACTTTCTTTGGGTTTTCCAAATCTTTTCCGCTGATGATCTCTGCCAAAATTCTTCAAATAGGCTGGTTTCGGTTTTCTCCCTTTGAATTCACTCTTACTTACACAACTCTTTCCTTGATCAGTTTTTCCTTTGAACTGTTGGTAACACAATCTGGCTTTCCTAACAGCTTCATCCATTGTTTTGGGATTATCAAACTCAATTTTCTCCTTGTAAAGCAGAGGCAAGCAGTTCAGGAACCTCTGTACCTTTTCCTTCTCCTCCCTTATGTAAGGTACATACCTCAATAGATTGGTAAATTTAGTGACAAACTCATCGATAGTGAGTTGTCCCAATCTAAGCTCATGAAATTCTTTTGCTTTGTCATCATAGTACCATTCATTCAAGTAGCGATTCTTGAATTTAGCCTGGAAATCTTCCCAAGTAACTATCTTTTCATCTATGGCATGCACCATCTTTGTCTCCTCCCACCACAAGGTAGCCTTACCTTGTAGCTGGTAAACAGCTAATCTGGCCTTCAGATTGCTTTCATATTCATAAACCTGGAAATACTTAATCATATTCAGCAACCAGGCTTCAGCATCCTCCTCCTTTTCCCCATCATAGGAGGGAGGTTTGATTTTTCGGAATTCCCCTTGTAATTCCTTTTTCTGCTTATTCTGATGTCGACTAACATCTTCCTCATCAGATTCATCAGTTTTCCTCTTCCCGGAACCTTCGCCTTCTTGGCTGTTCCGTGAGGTTAATTCCCTGATGAGCTTTTCCTGCTCCTCACTGGCTAATGACAATCTGTCATTTTGGCTTTTTATCTCAGCCAATTCTTGTTGCAATTTTTGCAACATAGCCATCATGGCCGCATTCAGATCTGGCTCACCCTGCAGATCTACATAAATTCCACCACCTTCTTCCATTCTATCACCTCACTGTACACTACATAGCACAGGTCAGTGAATAGAAAAAACAAAACCACAAAAACAAAACTTTTGCTACAGCAATAAATTTACATAGTGAGTACACAGCAATCGTGAGCACAAAGTCACCAGCCCAGTTTTATAACTTGGGCTCTGATACCATTTGTCATGTCTCCCCTTTTCCCAACCACAATTTTTTTTTTTTATACATATATATGGGTAGGACATTTGTGTCAACAGTTGAATCATTAATGTCAATACTTTTACTTTATATGATTATCTTCGATTTATCTCATATGATAATTTGTTATTTAAACTTCCATAAAATATAAGACAACCCTTATATTTTTATAATACCCTCGTTAAGTCATTCTGTCCCATCAATACCTCAATTGAAGTTTTCAATTTCACTACATCCTAATGGAAGTTTCGGCCTTTACATAATCCTGATCTTTTCGAAGTTTTTTGGGGGATGTCGTACTATTGGAGAGGGGTCTTATTCCAATTTCCATGGGTACGCTACATGTATAGCGATGGTGTGAATTACATTTGATAATGATTCATTTTCTCACTTGCATATATATGAGATATAAAAGACCCATAAAAGGGTCGACAAGTGTAGGCTTGTCAACCTCGGTCCTACGTCCCTGTGGCATGAAGAATTAATTTTTTTTACCCAACTTTGAATTGCCCAGCCAATCTCGAGTTCGATTTGTGAAATAGACACGTGGGTTTATGAAATCGAGTTTTAATATATTAGAACTATACAACTGACTACGACGCTTCATACTGTTTGGGAATTGTCGATTTGTTTATCTGTGTGATAATCCGACTCTGAGTTGTCTACTGACATATGATACTAAACGTACGATTTCTTACGCGGGTGTTTAATGTTTCAATCCCCATCGGGATTTTCCTGAGTCCTTACCTGTGCGTTTGATTTTATTTTCGAATACCCTAGAACGCCATTCCTATGCCGAATTGACACCGGGCTGATATCGAGCCACGAGCTAGGGTTTCAACGAAAACAAATTGTTTTCGGCCTAGTTATCTTTGAGAGTTCTCGTTTCATTCCATTATCCTTTCTCATATGCATCTCTACTTTTCGCTTCACTCCACGAAGTGCCGCAACTCTGGAGGATGTTTACCAGCGCGTGGTTCTGGCTTTCAGCGGGAAGGTAACCAAGTTCTACATCTAGAAATTTTTTCTTTCTATGGTCGATGTCTTTCAATTTTGATGATGTATAATCCATGAAATTTTCCGTTGGTTGCCAGGACGATGCCTTCTCAGAACACGCGTTGGATTGTTTCCCATGTCTGCAGACTCCAACCCACTGCGTTCTATGGCTATGCTTCTCCCTTTTGCATCTGAGTTTTGAAGAGGTGTGGGGGTTTTGAACTTCGACCGACAGCCTGAGCGGTTTCACGGCGAAGTCTCTGCAACGCGTTATGGTTAGTTGAAATCCCACTGTGTTTATTTGTTGTGATAGACGTGTATATAGATATATGAGAAGTAATTGTATTTTAATTTCTGCAGCTACCGTTCGCTACTATGGATGCCATTCTTCTATTTGTCTTCAGGGTTTCTATTTGTTCTTCATCACGTTTACAGGTAACCCTGGTTCCCGCCATTTCCACATCATGCCATCTACTGGTTTATCGACTCGATTTTCGGCTTGCGCCTCTTCAAATGCATATGGTATATTTTGTTTTCAGGTTATGTGAGCATGCTGGCAAATGAAAACTCCTGACCATGCTCGTTTTCCATTTCCTCTTGTAACACCCCCAATTTGTGTGTTGAATTTTAAAAGTTAGACATTTGAATTTTAAATCCTAATGGGGTGGACCCCAAGGGATAACTATGGTGTGAATGTATTTGCATATTTTATTTGAGGAAATAAATAAAATGATTGTGCATTTTGAACAAAAAGAGAATTGAGATCACTTGCCAAAATCCATGAGGATGGATAAGGCAACAAATCCCCAAAAAGCTTTCAAAAATCCTTGAAATAAATTTATTTAGATTTAAGGAGAAATATAAATTTCCCCAATGAAGAGGAGTAATTGGGAAGAGGTGAGAAAAGCTGGAAAAGCTGGGGAAAAGCTTAAAGCAGCTTTAAGGAACCCCAAGAGGGGAAGCCTAGGCTAAACAGGAAAGAAAGCATCCTGCTATTCTGGACGCAGAATTAGAAACATGCTTTGGGGTATGAGCTTAAATAAGCTGATCCTAGACAGATTAGAGGTTGATCTGTTCTAGGAGGTGATCTTTGCTCGGGGGTGAATCCTGGGAGACAAATAGGACTCTAAGGTTGGGAGGTTGGTCAATTTGCAGATTGTGTGGTATGTTCTGAAATTTTTATTGCTATGGTTTATTATAGTATGAATTGGCTACATATAAATTTTTATTATGACAAGAAGAAGATTTGGTACTACATTTAACATAATTTATCCTTAGGTGCTCACCTTCCAGATTTGTTTAGGTGTAGACCAGAAAATCCCTATAGTAGAAACTTCAGAATCTCTAAACCAGGGATGGTTTAAATCTGAAGTTACTTGAATACTATAGATGATAATTTTTTATTGGTTAATGGTATGTACAAATGGTGATAAATTATGCTATAAATCTGCTCAGAAACAATATAGCAGTAGTAGAGCTTACTTGGTCTACATATATATATTAACTGCTAGAAGTGAAGATGATGCATTTTGGTTACTGAAAAAAAAAAAAACCATAATAGTTGATCTAGAGATAGCATAGAAGTAAACCTAAGAAGTAGAATCTTACCTGCCTATAATGTCTAAAAAGCATCACATCCTATATATGAAAAGTATCCTATATCGAATTCATATTTATAGAGTTCGTTTTGGTTGGACTCTTCTCATAACAAACGAAAAAAAAAATTTATATATAGGATATGTTGCAGAAAGAAAAAAAAATAGTCAATATATTAGCACTGAGATTGTGGATGTAATTATTTTCACAATTTTATCCTTTATAGATTCTTATATGAACTTGTTAACATTCATAATGAAAAAAAAAAAAAAAAAGGTTTACCTTATGAGAGTCTTATAATAACCTTTTGAAAGGGATGGCATTCAATTCCCTATCGAGCCTTTAAACAAACATAATAGGCAAAGCAATTTTCTGTGATAGTAAAGCAAACTTGGTTAAGTGCTGTTGATAATTCCGTTATAACATAAAAAACTTAATAATATGCCTAAGTAAAAGTTGCGGAGAAACCGTGGAGTACAGAATAGGAAGTCGGACTGCCTATAGAAGAAGGCACCGAGCCCTATACCATAACCGGCCCATTTAGATGTTAAACGCGGAATATACAACATAGAGTAAGAACTGAATAAATGATAAATGCGTGATACATGTATATTTATGAAAATCCACAATAGAAAGAAATACATATTCGTCGATATAGAAAGTAAACGCAGAGACGTTGACCTAGTCAATTAGGGTTATATGAGAAATATGTATTAAAAGCTTACGATCAGTAGAAACAACTCACGGGCATAAGAATAAATCTATGATAAGGTAGTCATACAACTACAGCGCAAAATGAGTCCGCTATTTAACATCAATTTAAAAAAAATCAGGCGTTGTTGTGTGTAGTTATACAGATATAACAAAACAAAAATGTTAAACCAGAGAAGATCGTTAACTCAAGGTGACATCGATTCGGAACAAAGCGTTAGATAAAATGAATGCATGCCGATGATATTTCGCCTAGGGTCTAATGCGGATTTATTCCATCTCGGCCATATCCAAATAACCTCACAGAGAATTACTGCTCGTTCAAACTGCAAGATTAAGCGTGTTGCAAATCCTAATTAGGTAACGAGAAAATAAACTAAAGAACATATACAGACGCATCTACTGTACTGGTTGAACGATGAGCGTGATTGGGGATTGACTGGCCGAAAACAGTGTAACATCGCTTCCTAACACTGAGAGATGTAACCAACCCTCCTACGCTTTTCAAAATCCAAGCCGGAGGGTATTCAATCTTCAGAAGAAAGACGAAGATCAGAAAAGAAATTAAAAGAACGCACCCGGATGTACGAGGGTCAATGTGAGGAAACCCAACAGAAGATTTTGGATAAGGTTTATCCCCTCTGTAGGCATCCTGAACCATCGCTCTTATAAATGAGAGTAAACGCCGAAATGGCGGCTAGCTGAACTAGAAAAGAACTCAGTTGGACGCCGAGAGAACGAGGCGTGGCCACATCGTATCAGGTAAAGCTCTGGCTCGAACTAAACCTGATGCTACACCATGCTACCCTTCTCTGTGTATACTGCAGTTACCAAGCTGATATGTTAATATCAGCCATCAAAGAAAAACAAAACCAGAGCAATATGAAACCCTGTGAAATTGATAACAAGCAAAATAATAAACACAGATATTAGAAACCGTGAGAAACCCAACCCTTCATCAAAATAGCACATGTTCACATTGAGCTCCTAAAGAAGGAAATCGATGCATAGTCTGGCACTATAAGTGTAGGATAACATACAACTGAAATTCGATTCCTCGGTTCTATAACCTCAGAAAATCCCGATGGGGATTGGGAGTCGTACTAATTGATATTACTTAGCGCCGGCAAGTGCTGAAGCCATAGGCACGATGGGGGTAGTAACCCTAAACGCTTCGACGGCCAGGACGAGAGCTGGCGTTCTCAGGACCCTCCTCTGTCATACATGAAAAGTTCAAATGCCACATGCCGTTGTTGCAGTGACTTGGGTACAAGTCTACGCCGCCGAGTACTATTATTTGCTCCGGGGCGAATTATTACACCTGCCCTCATAAAAACTGAAACGATAATACTCCGGTCTACACGTCAACCTGTCGATCGACCTCAGAAGTTACATGGCTTATTCGAAATAAAATTGGTACAACGACTGGTTACTGACCTGTGGAGGTATGACACCTCGGTACTGCAGGTATAGTCAGCCGGTTGTAACATTCCATCGGTTGGCAGCAGGAGCTGACAATGCTGAACAGGTTGTGGCGTATGGTGTTGGTGCATGTCGCGCCGAAGATGGTCCTTCGAATACAAAATTTCGTTTCAACCAAACACTGTAGGATTAGTATAGATTAACAATAAAATTCAATTTTTCAACCTACAGATTCGTACCGAAGTCGATCGCCGCGTGCCTACCCAATTGAATGTGGGAGGGGCCGCGTACTCGCTCCACCAATCAGCATAAAATCCAGCTTACCGCTATGATGACGAAGCTGGTGGTAGGATAACCAGCAGGCGATAAAAAAATAAAATAATGGAAGTAAGAAATACCTATGACGACCGCCGCAAGCTATTTCACGAGAATAGGCATAATTACATATGAACACATGTAGTTCGGCGTATTAGCCAAAACCCTAGGTCTGTGCATTCACGCGCAAACATGATGCGTTGTCGGGAAACTTCATACAATGTGTGACAGGTGCCTGTTATTTTTATCGATGAAGAAGGGTTTAAATTATGAGTACGGGTTATGAAATTAAACATTAAGAATGAAAATATATATATATACGCCGGAATTATGATGCAAAGGTTTTTTTTATATGCCGGAATTATGATGCAAGGATTTTTTTCGGAACCCATGTATTATATGTATATATATGCCTATAATCACTTTAAGCATGTGGTTTAACAATAATCTTGCAACAGAAAAATATATATAACTCTATACCCAGAGTACATATAATGGTTATTTTGGTATATGAATTTGACTCCGCTATTATTGATATAGGTATAGTTAGGATATTCGATTTTATATAGGTAGGAGGGTTTACATGTATATGGATTGGTATATGCAATTCCAAAACTATATGAATTAACTTTCCAAAAGAGTTAGAAAAAAAAAGAATATAGATATATACATATAGCCTTTGGAATTCTATTATGAAAAAGGTCACTAAAGCACCTTCTAGTAATAATATAAGAAGAAAGAGTTACGTCCATACATATATGGTATGAGGATGGAGGTTTATAGGAGAGTATCTCCCATGAGAATTAGAGTCAGAATTTGGATAACATTATTCTTATCAATATGTGAATACAAGTCACTGTATGATTTCAAGTAGAAAAAAAAAAAATTTCATTAAAAATGGAGACCGTTATCCCAAATGGTATCTGAGTCTTTGCGGTTACAACAAATGAAGTATATGTTGTTTTGTGCTCATCGCTTATTACGGATTATTTTGTTTTCTCGAAGTTTATCAACGTTGCTAATCCGTGTCTGTAAGTGTATACAGCTGAAATAGCCTAAAAGGTGAAGGATTTTGCGGGATCTCACAATGAATTTGCTACTCCAGTATCCCGATGCCTCCAAGACATCGCTTATGCTTTGCACGTGATGCAGCTAGAGTTGGCTTTCGAATCGAGAAGCGTGAATGACTTGTTGTCATTGCATCACAAGACAGGATGAAAAGCTCATCGAGAGAACTAACTTCCGTGAACGATGGTGAGGGTGACGGTTCCGGAAAGAGGAAGATGGATGAATTTGATGAGGATAAGGCTACAAAGAGAGCCTAATAGAAAGAGAGTTGCAGAGAATTTTCTAGAAAGATCAAACCGCACATTCCTATGATGGAGAGAAGGAAGAGGGATCGTCGAAGCTATTGGCCGAACATGATCGAAGTATTTGATATGAATGAGAGTAATCGAAGGCTAGACTAGACGTGTATCAGTACACGGGGGAAAGTACCTTTGTGGTCAGGAAGGGGGGCAAGAATGGTGCATGGTAGTGAAAAAAAACGATTGCGGAAGATTTTAGGACTAGTTCAAAGTCGTTATTTGAATGAACGTTATTATGATGATACAAGCAAAAGGAAATTCCATGAACTTAGACTAGAGACGACTCCTTTATTGATGAGTTTATCTCAGTTTCATTCTTGGAGTATCATCACCACATTACAGGAAAAAAAGGCAAAAAAGTGCAAAAGAGTTTTTAAAATTGTTTGCCTACTAATATAAAAGGAAAGGTGAGTTTGACATTAAAGACCATGGATGAAGCTATTAGAAAGAAAGATTATACTACAACGATTTAAGGGAAAAGTTGGAACAGGAAGAAGGTGAGTGAATAGGTGGGTTCAGGAAGAGACCAGACCAGCCTGGTAGAAATTTTGGTAGAGATCATCGGAGGAAAAAGTTCAAACGAACAAAAAATTAAAGTGCCTGAGTCTCGCGTGCTTCAAAACCAGGTAGAAGGGAACAATAGAAAAGAGGAATGGAATCGAATGAAGAACCTGCGAAAAATGTTGGGGTATGAGGCATATGATGAGGGAGCGTCCATAAATATCCACATGGTGGTGACAGAGAGGAAGCAACCGCGATCGATGACTGCTTAGGGAAACATACCAACCATCGTTTGGCCACAGAAGAAATAGAAACGGGCGGAACATCAAGCAAACCTTTGGTGGAAATGGATGGTAAGATTTAAACCTCCTATTCTTATTTTGATTGATCCAGATTGCTTCTTTGATTATATTAGCCCAGATTGTTGAAAAATAAGATTAAACTGAAAATTTTTAATGGAAGTCATGGTTGATACAGTGCAGCCCTTTGGAACTAAAGGAGAAAATCCTGAGTTGCCCAAGCAGCAATACAATTAAATAGTTTAACGAGGTAAATCTGAACATATTGCCATTAGGATCCTATGATCGCTTGGGAGCAGTTGGCTAGAAAAGAAAGCCGATAAGGCTGGGATAAAACCTTGCATTGTGGTGGGGAAGAGAGGAAATGTACACATTAAAGGGAAACCAAAAACCCATTGTAGTAAGACAAATATCAATGCCAATTGAAAAGAATAGCTAGAAAAGGATACCAGGTCTGTACGGGTACATGTAGAAAGAAATAGAGAACGAGAAAAAGAGAGAAGAGTTCTCTTGGATCTTCCGGATCCTTCCAGAGAATTTAAGGGAGTACTAAAATCTCATCTTCCCCCTCGAAAGAAGGAAGTAGTTTTTTCTATAGATAAAATCTGAGGCTACTCCTATTTCAAAGCTCCTTATGGATGAGCCTCTGGAAGCGATAGATTAGAATAAGTGAGAACTATTAGATAAAGGGTTACATCGACCAAGTGTGTCTCCGTAGAGAGCCCTGTACTGCTTGTTAAAGGGCAAGACTTTTTAGGATGTGTATTATTAGTTATAAATCCATTTGAATAAGTTAAACTATTAAAAATGAATATCCACTTGCCTAGAATTGATGATCTTTTTTGATCAAGTGAGGAGAACTTGATCTTCTAAGATAGACCTCGAATGAACTGTCTGACTAGAATTAAGGAAGACATAAATGACAGCATTTGACCGGTATGGGCATTGTAGTTATAGTCCTACCTTTTTGAGTACGACATTACTGCCACATTCATGTGTCGATATGATGATCATGTTGAATGATATTTGGACAAATTTTTGTAGTAATTTCATAGATGATATCTTAGTCTACTCTAAAAATGAAGAGAACATAAAGAACACACAGAAATATTATTGCAAACCTTGAAAGAAAATCATTTATGTCACAAATTCGGTAAATACAGATTTTATAAAGATAAATTTAATATTTGGGAAGCATATCATCTACGAAAAAGGATTGTGATTAATACAGAAAGATGAAAGCATTAAGAATGGCACAGATTCCCCATAGTATTCTGACCCGGTAGATCATTTATGGAATTACGAGGTTATTATATGATTTATTGAGAGATTTTATAACATGAAAATCATAACTATTCTGAGAGGAAGGTGTTAAGTTTGTATGGTGAAAAAGAGAGGGAAATGCGAAAACGATTTAAACGATTGAAACAAAGACTTATTTCAACACCTATATTAGAAATTGTTGACACGATAAAGAGTTTGTGGTGTGTACATATGCTTATGAGAGAGGGACTAGGAGAGAGTCCTATTGCAAGAAGATTCGATTATTGCCTGCTAAAGTCTGAAATTAAAAAATCATGAACATAATTATATTATATGATTTGGGTTGTGATCATTTATACTTTAAAAATGTGGAGGCACTATTTGCCGGGGAAGAAGTTCACATTGATGATCGATCATATCGCCTCAAATATTTTTTCTCCCAAACTGATTCGAAATGCGCATGTTTCGTATGGTTGTCTTTCTAAGTGAATTTGATATGGATATAAAGCATATCAAAGGGAAGGAGAATAAAGTTGTTTATGTTTGGGTTAGAAAATGCTTGTCAACATTTAAACAACATCGTATAGTACCGATGAAGATAGAAGAATTGGTGGAAGAAATGAAGAAAACAATATCCCGACTATGAAGCCCCTTGTGAAATTACGTAAAAAAGGGATAAAACATATTGCTACTTAAAAGTCCATACGTTTATATTACAAAACAGTTGTATATTCCAAATATAGAGTCATTGGAAAAGAGAAATACTAGATCAAGATTTACAAAAACAACCCTATGTGACATCCAGGGTACCAAGATGTTATAGCCTTGAAAAAGAAGTTTTTCTGCCAGAGCGAAGAGAGATGTGCTTAATATCGTCCAGTAATGCATGGAGTGTCAACCGGTCAAGGTTGAGTATCAACACCTGCTAAAGAGATTCTTAAACCCCCCGGCTAATTGCAATGGAAATAGACATGCCTATGGATTTTATAAATGTATCTACCCAAAACCAAATACCAACATGATTCAAGTATCGGTAGTAGTGGTATACACTTTAACCAAAGTCGCTCACTTTATACTTGCACAAATCTACTTTCGGGACAAAATTTCAAGTGGCAAATGTTTTCCAAGAAGAGATAGTATACTAAGAGAGTTCTAAAGTGTTTGTCTCAAATTTAGATGTTAAGTTTACATCAGCATTTTGGAAAGGATTATGAATGGGTACGAAGTTTGGACTTAGTATCGCCTATCACCCACAAACAGAGTGAGCAGACAGAAGGACAAATCAAATCTAGAAGACATGCCGCGTATGTATGTGATGGATAGACCATCAAAGGGAAGAGTATCTCGCATCTAAATAGTTCGCTTACAATAATAGCTACTAATCTCTATTAAGATGAGTCCTTTCGAGGCACTCTATGGAGGAAGTGTCGTACTCCTCGAGCCGGAGTCAACCAGAGGATAAACCGTGTGTCAGACCGTATGCACTACAAGAAATGGAAAGAATTGTCAAACAAGAAGGTAGGCTGAGGAAGACAAAGATGGCACCGGGCGTAAGAGCTTGCGTCGATAAGAAAAGGGTGCACCGAGAATTCCAAGTGGGGATCATGGGCCTTAAGATCAAACCCAAAAAGAGCAATAATTTTATGCAGTAGAGTTGTGCAAAACTTGCACCTAGATATTGTGGGCCTTTGGTGGAGGTGTTAGAAGCAGGGACTGTGTTGGCTTACAAGCCGGCCTACTCACCTCAAAGTTAGAGTGCATAATGTATTTCATGTTTCATTATTAAAAAGATATGTGCATGATGCTTCGACTTAGTTGATTGGAATGTTGGGGACAGGAACCAGAAGGGAGTTTCGGCGTAACCGCTTCCAAATATTGGAGCTGGAAGAAATTGAATTGAGAAAGAGAACAAAGGTCGAGTAAAGGCAAAGTGGTTACTTTACCCGTCAAGAAGCCACCCGGGAAAGGGAAGCTGAAATGATGGAGAGATATCCATTTTTGCTTAAATGAACTCTAGTAGTTGAATAAGAACACCGAGGACTCCGTGTTATATTTTAAGAGGGGGAATATGTAACACCCCCAATTTTGTGTGTTGAATTTTAAAAGTTAGATATTTGAATTTTAAACTTAATGGGGGTGGACCCCAAGGGATGACTATGGTGTGAATGCTCATTTGCATATTTTATTTGAGGAAATAAATAAAATGATTGTGCATTTTGACCAAAAAGAGAATTGAGATCACTTGCCAAAATCCATGAGGATGGATAAGGCAAACAAATCCCCAAAAAGCTTTCAAAAATCCTTGAAAGAAATTCTATTTAGACATTTAAGGAGAAATCTAAATTTCCCTCCCAATGAAGGCAGTAATTGGGAAGAGGTGAGAAAGCTGAAAAGCCGGGGAAAAGCTTAAAGCAGTTTCCTTTAAGGAACCCCAAGAGGGGAAGCCAGGCTAAACAGAAAGAAAGCATCCTCGCTATCTGACACGTATTCGAAACATGCTTTTGGGGGCAGAGCTTAACAGCCGATCCTAGACGATTAGAAAGGACTGTCGGTAGTGTGATCTTCCGCTTCTGGCAGTCCTGGGGACAAACAGGACTTCGAAGGTTGGGAGGTTGGTCAATTAGGTGATTGTGGTATGTTCTGAAATTTTATTTCTAAGTAGGTTTAATAAAATAATTGGCTACATAAATTTTTATTATGACAAGAAAGAAGATTTGGTACTACATTTAACAGAATCTATCCTTAGGTGCTCACCTTCCAGATTTGTTTAGTTGTAGCCCAGAAAATCCCTATAGTAGAAACTTCAGAATCTCTAAACCAGGGATGGTTTAAATCTGAAGTTACTTGAATACTATAGATGATGAATTTTCATTGGTTAATGGTATGTACAAATGATGATAAATTATGCTATAAATCTGCTCAGAAACAATATAGCAGTAGTAGAGATCACTGGGTATACATATATATATTAATTTCTAGAAGTGAAGATGATGCATTTTGGTTTCTTGAAAAAAAAAAAAACACCATAATAGTTGATCTAAATATAGCATAGAAGTAAACCTAAGAAGTAGAATCTTACCTGCATATAATGTTTCAAAAGCTTCACATCCTATATATATATATATATATGAAAAGTATCCTATATCGAAATCATATTTATAGAGTTCATTGTGGTTGGACTCTTCTCCTAACCAACGAAAAGAAATTCTATATAGAATATGTTGAAAAAAAAAATAGTCAATACATTAGCACTGAGATTTTGGATGTAATTATTTTCACAATTTTATCCTTTATAGAATCTTATATGAACTTGTTAACATTCAAAAAAAAAAAAAAAGGTTTACCTTATGAGAGTCTTATAATAACCTTTTGAAAGGGATGGCATTCAATTCCCTATCGAGCCTTTAAAAAAACATAATAGGCAAAGCAATTTTCTGTGATAGTAAAGAAAACTTGGTTAAGCGCTGTTGATAATTCCGTTATAACATAAAAAACTTAATAATATGCCTAAGTAAAAGTTGCGGAGAAACCGTGGAGTACAGAATAGGAAGTCGGACTGCCTATAGAAGAAGGCGCCGAGCCCTATACCATAACCGGCCCATTTAGATGTTAAACGCGGAATATACAGCATAGAGTAAGAACTGAATAAATGATAAATGCGTGATACATGTATATTTATGAAAATCCACAATAGAAAGAAATACATATTCGTCGATATACAAAGTAAACGCAGAGACGTTGACCTAGTCAATTAGGGTTATATGAGAAATATGTATTAAAAGCTTACGATCAGTAGAAACAACTCACGGGCATAAGAATAAATCTATGATAAGGTAGTCATACAACTACAGCGCAAAATGAGTCCGCTATTTAACATCAATTTAAAAAAAATCAGGCGTTGTTGTGTGTAGTTATACAGATATAACAAAACAAAAATGTTAAACCAGAGAAGATCGTTAACTCAAGGTGACATCGAGTCGGAACAAAGCGTTAGATAAAATGAATGCATGCCGATGATATTTCGCCTAGGGTCTAATGCAGATTTATTCCATCTCGGCCATATCCAAATAACCTCACAGAGAGTTACTGCTCGTTCAAACTGCAAGATTAAGCGTGTTGCAAATCCTAATTAGGTAACGAGAAAATAAACTAAAGAACATATACAGACGCATCTACTGTACTGGTTGAACGATGAGCGCGATTGGGGATTGACTAGCCGAAAACAGTGTAACATCGCTTCCTAACACTGAGAGATGTAACCAACCCTCCTACGCTTTTCAAAATCCAAGCTGGAGGGTATTCAATCTTCAGAATAAAGACGAAGATCAGAAAAGAAATTAAAAGAACGCACCCGGATGTACGAGGGTCAACGTGAGGAAACCCAACAGAAGATTTTGGATAAGGTTTATCCCCTCTGTAGGCATCCTGAACCATCGCTCTTATAAATGAGAGTAAACGCCGAAATGGCGGCTGGCTGAACCAGAAAAGAACTCAGCTGGACGCCGAGAGAACGAGGCGTGGCCACATCGTATCAGGTAAAGCTCTGGCTCGAACTAAACCTGATGCTACGCCATGCTACCCTTCTCTGCGTATACTGCAGTTACCAAGCTGATATGTTAATATCAGCCATCAAAGAAAAACAAAACCAGAGCAATATGAAACCCTATGAAATTGATAACAAGCAAAATAATAAGCACAGATATTAGAAACCGTGAGAAACCCAACCCTTCATCAAAATAACACATGTTCACATCGAGCTCCTAAAGAAGGAAATCGATGCGTAGTCTGGCACTAGAAGTGTAGGATAACATACAACTGAAATTCGATTCCTCGGTTCTATAACCTCAGAAAATCCCGATGGGGATTGGGAGTCGTACTAATTGATATTACTTAGCGTCGGCAAGTGCTGAAGCCATAGGCACGATGGGGGTAGTAACCCTAAACGCTTCGACGGCCAGGATGAGAGCTGGCATTCTCAGGACCCTCCTCTGTCATACATGAAAAGTTCAAATGCCACATGCCGTTGTTGCAGTGACTTGGGTACAAGTCTACGCCGCCGAGTACTATTCTTTGCTCCGGGGCGAATTATTACACCTGCCCTCATAAAAACTGAAACGATAATACTCCGGTCTACACGTCAACCTGTTGATCGACTTCAGAAGTTAGACGGCTTATTCGAAATAAAATTGGTACAACTACTGGTTACTGACCTGTGGAGGTATGACACCTCGGTACTGCAGGTATAGTCAGCCGGTTGTAACATTCCATCGGTTGGCAGCAGGAGCTGACAATGCTGAACAGGTTGTGGCGTATGGTGTTGGTGCATGTCGTGCCGAAGATGGTCCTTCGAATACAAAATTTCGTTTCAACCAAATACTGTAGGATTAGTATAGATTAACAATAAAATTCAATTTTTCAACCTACAGATTCGTACCGAAGTCGATCGCCGCGTGCCTACCCAATTGAATGTGGGAGGGGCCGCGTACTCGCTCCACCAATCAGCATAAAATCCACCTTACCGCTATGATGACGAAACTGGTGGTAGGATAACCAGCAGGCGATAAAAAAATAAAATAATGGAAGTAAGAAATACCTATGACGACCGCCGCAAGCTATTTCACGGGAATAGGCATAATTACATATGAACACATGTATTTTGGCGTATTAGCCAAAACCCTAGGTCTGTGCATTCACGCGCAAACATGATGCATTGTCGGGAAACTTCATACAATGTGTGACAGGTGCCTGTTATTTTTATCGATGAAGAAGGGTTTAAATTATGAGTACGGGTTATGAAATTAAACATTAAGAATGAAAATATATATATATATACGCCGGAATTATGATGCAAAGGTTTTTTTTATATGCCGGAATTATGATGCAAGGATTTTTTCGGAACCCATGTATTATATGTATATATATGCCTATAATCACTTTAAGCATGTGGTTTAACAATAATCTTGCAACAGAAAAATATATATAACTCTATACCCAAAGTACATATAATGGTTATTTTGGTATATGAATTTGACTCCGCTATTATTGATATAGGTATAGTTAGGATATTCGATTTTATATAGGTAGGAGGGTTTACGTGTATATGGATTGGTATATGCAATTCCAAAACTATATGAATTAACTTTCCAAAAGAGTTAGAAAAAAAAAGAATTTAGATATATACATATAGCCTTTGGAATTCTATTATGAAAAAGGTCACTAAAGCACCTTCTAGTAATAATATAAGAAGAAAGAGCTACGTCCATACATATATGGTATGAGGATGGAGGTTTATAGGAGAGTATCTCCCATGAGAATTAGAGTCAGAATTTGGATAACATTATTCTTATCAATATGTGAATACAAGTCACTGTATGATTTCAAGTAGAAAAAAAAAAAAATTCATTAAAAATGGAGACGTTACACCTCTGGCAACGACCGAGTCATTCCTTCGATTCCCCTAATCTCCCTTCCAGGGGTTTCGTTTTACTGTGTACATAGTGGACATCCTACCTGCTATGTTAGTTTTTCGTTTTGTCATTGTTTTACGTTGCAGGGTATGACTGTCTAGCAGTCAACGTTGTCTCAAGACTATATGATACTGGTTTTTACACACCAATTTGTGCAGACACTGCGCCACATTTCTATTTGATTTTATTTATGTATTTAATATGGATTATGCGCACAGTTTGGTTTATCTTTGATTCGAGGTCTGTCGCTATGCTGACCTCGCCCTTCACTTGTCGGCGTGTTGGTTATGAACTCGTTCAGGTGGTCTATGGCCGCCCCTTCCTTAACCACATTTTCTCTCCTACAAGTTTTTTTTTCTCATTATATAATTCGTGCTGGTCTCCCACTAGAAGTATAACCTGTCATTACTGTGTATGACATGTTTGCGCACCATATTAGTTACCTTCTAGAATTTTGTTTTCTTTATCTCTATTAAGTTCTGCTGGTGGTGTTATCGATACATTGATTTCCTGGTTCAAGTAGTTTAGATGATATAATCTTAGAAGATATCGGTGATGACTGTGCTACGCACCAGTCTACATTTTTAATTGTAGATCGCTATTGTAAATTGATGATTCCATGACCGAAAGTGCTTTCGCATCATACTTGGTTTCCTGTTTCCTCTTTGGAGATTTATCTTGAGGACGTGTAGTAGATAAAAGTATTCATTCAATTTTATATGGGTTTCTAAAATTATTCCCAGTGCAGTTATATGCAATTATACATGTAAGGCATGAATATGATTAAATTTTTTTTCTGCATAGACAGAGATGCTTATACCCCATTTACATAGTATAATTCTGTTGTATCCAGAGATATACTGTTCACTGCGTTAATAGCATGGTGTCTCATTTCTAAGGGTTAATTGAAGAACACTAAATTTCTCCGAATATAACTATTGTAATACCATTTCTGACAGTCTAAATATAAGTGTTCTTTCTGGTCATGCCTTCTTCAGGAATTGTTTAACCTTCAAATTTTCTTGTGTTGACTAATACTCAAAAAAACTTGTTATTATGCCAACCACTTCTTACAATTCCAATTTTTATTTTATTTTATTTTTTTAGAGAAGATTTACAGATGCTTGAACAGTACTAGGGACTTCTGCATATGAAATTTACTTCCTATATACCTCTATGATCATCTGAGAAATGTACAGATTTCTAGTGCAGGCTATGTTTTTTTTTTCATTTCATTATGAATTCTCATGCACATTCCTATCTGGATATAGAAACTCTACTACTGCTTTGTTTTATTTCTGCTCATAGAGTGCACTAACATAGGAGAAGTAGATTGATATAAATTCAAGTGTTATATTCTGTGGACATACAAGTATCCCCAGATTTGAACAGAGATGGTTTAGAAATTCTGGTGGATTCTATTTTTCACAGATAATGTCTACAACTATACAGAGTTCTGAAGGTGAATACCTTCTACTAATTCTGTTAAATGTAGCATTTGCAGTATAATACATAACAAACCTTTATATGTAGCCAATTCATACTAATGTAAAGAAAACCACAGATAAGTAGAATTACATACCACACAGCAAAATGACCAACCTCCCAACCTTAGAGTTCTATTTTTCTCCCAGAACTCACCCCCGAGCTGAGATCACCTCCACCACAGACTAACCTCAATCTGTTTAGGAGTAGCTTATTTAAGCTATTGTTCCCCAAAGCATGTTTCTAATTCTGCGTCGAGAATCTCAGGATGCTTTTCTTCATGTTTGCCTAGGCTTCCCAATTTAGGGATTCTTTAAAGCTGTTTTATGCTTTTCCTCAGCTTTCCCAGCTTTTTACCTCTTCCCAACTACTCTCCTCATCATTGGGGAAATTCAGATTTTTCCTCAAAAATCTAAATTTAAAGTTTATTGTCTTTCAAGGATTTTTGAAAGATTGTGGGGAAATATTTGCCTCATCCATCCTCACAGATTTAGCAAGTGATCTCATCATCTCATTTTTGATCAATTTGCACCACAATAATTTGTTCATTTCCTCAATTAAATGTTTAATTACATTCACAGAATAATTATCCTTTGGGGTCCACTCCCCTTAGGATGTAAAGTTCAAGTATCTAACTTTAAAAAGAAATCACATGAATTGGGGGTGTTACACTCACCATTAATGGAAATTTAGCTCAAAGACAACCTAGTGCACCACCTTGAGAGTACCTCTAACATGATTCTTTAATTCATTATGGTATATTCATGGAATAATTCACTTCTAGGAGGTTTGCACAACTATTGAAGGAAAAAATATGCAAAATCATAACTATTAAGTCATGCAAATGAATTAAAATCCATGTTGCATAATTTTTGGTGTTGCATTCACGGTTGTGGTAAATTTCCATATAATAACACTTTACTATTGGTATCAATGAGTTATGTGGTAATCATGGTTATAAAATGGTAAGTGGTTTTTTAGTGATGATGATTGCCCCATGATGTGTTCGTTGGAAATATTTTCATTGATGGAAAAGGAGAAGATTAGGATCAACAAAGGTATATAGGAGCAGCAGTAAAGACAAAGAGAAGCAGCAAGATATGCAGTAGCAAGGTGAAAAGGAGCAACAGATACATTGGTGGTTTGGTAGAACATTGATGTTGACATGTTGATTGAGTTGCATTGTTGTGATGCAAAGGAAAGAATCGAAGGCAAAGATAAATATTGTTGTGATGCATTAATGGTAAATATTTTTATTTGATATTGGCATTTAGCTGATCCAATTAATCATTACATGTGGCTAAAATTAATATTGGAATATTTATTTATTTTTTTGGTCTAATATTCAAGAAATTAAGGATTTGGAAATGAATGAGTGGAAGGCAAAGAGTCAAGCTTATTCACTTCATATTCCTATGTGGGATACAAACATCCACAAAACTATATTTATAGAATATGTTATTTTGGAAAGCATAGTTGCTTAGAGAGTGGAAGAATGTGTGAGATTTCATTGATATTTTATGCATTAGTTACCTAGTACAAATAAAGCTAATTGAAGCATATTTGAAGGGGGGAAGATGCATAAGTAAAGAAGGAGGTATGCAGAATTGATGACCAGGTAAATTAGCATATGGTTTTCATTTTTGTATGAGGGGATTGTGGTCTCGTTTCGAGTTGTACCTTGATAAGATTCCAGTTGGAGCTGGTTGAGGTAGGAGCCTCTTCTGGGTTCTAGCCTACATAAAAAATATGGGAGTTGGAGCTTCATTACATGTTGCAGCTTGCAGAAAATTGAGGTAGAAGACTCCTATAAGTTGGAGCCTACATAAAATCAGTTGTAATAAGGAGAAGGATCTTGCCTTTGCATCACAACAATAATAAAATCGTGGTTTTATCCATATGCATTTTTATTATGTGTTGATATGGTGTATTGGTCTTCTTATTACTTGTTGTTCACATATTCAGTTTGTTGTTCAGTATTTGTTAATATTCTCATGTAATGTTTCATTTAATGAATTTAATGACAAGAATTGTATTGTCCTTGAATGGACTAAATTGATTCACCCCCCTCTCATTTTAGTCAAGGTTTCATCAATCGGTATCAAAGCTGGTTCCTTTGGTGTAAACCTAATAGCTTGAAGAATATCTGGTTGAGTCATGGACTATCAAAGTGTACTTGTGTTTAGTGAAACAAACTTTCATGAATGGAGAGATAAGGTTAAAATAGATTTAATGGCTTATGGGATTAGTGTATGGAAGCTTGTATGTGATGGTTACTACAAAGAATCTCCCTCTTTTCAAGAATAACAGTGGAATTATAAGGCAAAATGTGGAATGCATAACAATATTCATAACAATGATCTTGAGACATTAATATATTTAACTTCTGCAAAAGACATATGAAATAGATTACATCTCATGGATTAAGGAGACAGTAGTGGCTGCATTATCAAGGAGGAGATGGTAAGAAGGAAGAAGAAAAATCCATTTCAAAAGTAAAAATTTCAGTCAAATGAGGTATCTGCTAGTGTGAATAGATAAGATTTCCATGAAAAAAATATAGTTGAAGAACAAGACAAACTTGACATTGTCTTGACTAAAATAGAATGATTGAAGAATGAAAACAAAGGATTTAAGGCACTGGTCCAAATATGTGATGAGAGAGAACATAAGCATAAGGAAGAAATTGTTGGTCTAAAGGCACAACTTGAAGAACCAAGGATATTAGGAGAGGTTATGAATAACTAGCTAAAGGAGAAAGAGATACAATGTGAAAAGTTAGAGGTCTAGACTAATTCAGCTAGAATTGTGTTAGAAAAAAAGAAAAAATTGTGTAAACAATTGGAAGAGGAGGTTTTCTAAATGAAGAACTTATAAAAGGAAACTATTAAAGACGAAAAAGAAACATCAAAAGGACCTACAAAATAAGAACCAAATAAAAATAAGCAGCATAACTAGAAGGAGAAGAATGAATTTATAAATTCTTCAATATCACAAGTGTGGAAATATATCTCATGCTTTCATTTCCATGAACCATGACATATTTCAATAGACTGTAAGAACAAATAAACCAAGAATTATCAGCAGCAAATGCAACAAACCAGAAGGCTCCCTCAAACATGCAAATAGAGAAGACAATCATACACCAGGTACATTATATTTTTTATGGGTATTTCCATATGTGCAATAAATTTCAACATAGAGACATTGAATGTAAATTGTATCCAAAGAAGAGCACAAGAGTACACACACCATTTTTTCCATACCTTGGTCAAATAACATGTTATTTATTTAGCAACCTTGGAAAAATAGTGAATGACTGTAGGCTTGCATATATACTAAAATACTTTAAGGAGAAGATGAAAGCCACCTCAAACAATCAAAACTATGAGTTAGAAAGAAAAAAACACAAAATAAGGAAGATCACTAAGTCATGGAAGAGAAATGAAAATGAGCATCATATCAATTTTATGACAAAAAGGAAAATGGGGAAAAAAAGGAAAAAAGGGGGAAGAGGGAGCACAATGTTGTTGAGTGGCTTGAACATTATCAATATTCTTAAGGTTGCTTCTAGTGCACTAAGTATGGGGACACACCATGATATGCAAATATCTGAAAATTTGTACACACAATGCCATAAGTTCTCCCACATATTTTTTCTTGTTGTATCAATTAGTCTATGGTTTTGAAAGGAATCCCACTTGTAAAAGGCAGTATGGGCATAAAAGAATCAAAAGTATCCAAGAGATTCAAGAGATTTTTTATGAACAAATAAATGATGCTAACTAGAAGGTTTAGATATTCATCCGAATGCTTGGTGTCATATACTAGTATGCTCATGTTTTCCCACCTTGAAAGTGTTAGGTCCCTGCAATTTGTGAGATTGGCAAGACCAAATGTACAAGGGTAACATCAAACCAATATTTGGAGTCCTGGGACCTATCCTTTCTAGAATCAGAGAGGGCTCTCTCTATGTTTGTGTAAAGGATGTGCTTAGTTGATTTTAGGTTTTTTATTTTAGCCTAGTTATAGCAATAGGGTTTTTTTGTTTGTTTGTTTGGTTGGATAGGTTGTCAAGAAGAATAGATAGAGTAAGAGAAAATCAATCCATTGGGCTATGGAGTCTACAAAGTTCTTGAAAAGTACAACAATAGTTTAAGGGTGTTTTATAAGGCAAGTTAACAAGGCCAAATGGATCTATGTAGGTTTAGTGAGTGTGAAATGAACATGAAGTTATGAATGCAGTAGGTTTTAAAAGGAAATTAAGGATCCTTAAATATACTAGAAACAAGAAAAGCTTTCAGGATGATAGCATAGTAAAACTTGAAGAACAATGAAGGATTCTTCAACTGGAATTTTGATAAACAGACCTCAAAATAACAAATAAGTAATCCTAGAGAGAAGTTAAGAATTCTTTGAAAATTACTTTCAAACAAAGAGATCTTTTAACATAACATTTCAGTGAGACTAAAGAGAATTTAAGGATTCTTTAATTAAACTTCAAGGAAGAAAGCATAGAGATCAAAGGAGATAGATAGAAGTAGGGTGCCAAGAAAGCATATCCTACTCTAAAATTTCTATCCTATGATCAAAGAAACTATGAACATAATGAAAACTGAAGTAAAAAAATACAAGAGTGGCAATAAATCACCACCTAATAAAGCTCATGAATTCTAGGAATGTGCTTAATCCATTGATGCTCAATCCAAAGCAATCACAACACACCAAAGCCAATTTCTTCAATAAACTCAAAGTCTATATCATATTTAACTCAACAACCAACCAACATGTACAATGAGGCCTCAATGCAAAAATTAACTAGCAAGGAGGACCAAAACCCTAAATAGGGTTTCCGAAATGTCATTAATACATCATAAATGCCATTTTTGTCCAAAGAGACCATGTAAGGCCCAAGGCACAAAATATCTAACTTAATAAATGCAAAATAACTTCAAACATAATTTCTGAGCTAACTAGGAGTGGTTTGCCTTAAAAGTCCTCAAAAATATCTTTTTTTCAATAAATTTGTGTCTTTTTTTGACTTGGCAGGCAAGGGCACAATGTCGAGGTCCAAGGGTGTAGTGCCTGCACCGGAAAAATTTATTGTTTTGTGACGAGGATTTGGAGGCCTTCTGGGTGTCTAAATGAGCTCCATGATAGCTCATTGGAAAGCTTGTCTAGACTAATTTTAAAAAATACCTTTATTTTTCTGATTGGACTTCATTTACTGGCTCAAAAATGCAATCTCCCAACACTGCGTAGGGCGCAGTACCAACTCTGAAAATAGGGCAGAAAGGTAATTTTTTGGGTGTTTTTGGCACTTTTGGAGTACCAATGCTGCTCCAAATCATCTGAAATTTTTTTTGTATCATGTATTTGGCCCGAGGAACTAAAAAATTTAAACCATTCCTCAAAATAGTTCCCCAGAAAAGAGCGCAGCGCCAGTGGCGTTGCACCTTTGGCCCTTCAAAAAATAGTTAAAAATCATAATTTACAAAAAATATGCCAAAATTTGAATTTGTCTTACTAATTATGTTTGGGATGCCTGTAGGGATGCATAAGTAAGGATTTCAAGGTTTTATTTTCCTTTTTCCTCCTTGAAGGCTTGAATCTTTGCAAGGTCTCTTTTGATCTTAGCCCTTGCAATCTTGTTTCTTAAGGCATAATGCCTTGGAATCTTGTTTTGGAGGTTAAGGTCCCTCTTGGTATTTTCCAGTAGACCCTCTAAGTGCATATTTTCCCTCTCAATCGAAGGTTCCCGATCATAGTCAATCTCCATGGCAAGCAGCTCAGTTGGAGTGAGCTACTCTACCAAGGCTGCCTCTTGCTCTCTCTCCTTGGCTAAGGCCTTATTTAAGCCAACTGTCCTTAGCCTCCTCCTAGGAAGTTGTTCTTCCTCTTCATCAGTGTTCCCATATCTATTCAAGGCCTCATCTAGCTTAGCCTTGGATTTTTCAGCCTCTTTCTGAGCTCTGATGGCTTTGACTTCATATATTGCCTTCTGTTCTTCTAGTTGCTTGTTTTCAACCTCAAAATAATGGATTACATTCTTAGCCCTACCCAGATTGGCTTGCAAATTCCTAATATGGGCATCCTTACTTTGGATCATCATGCTTGAGATCCTTGCCTCATTCTCATCATTACCGTCAACATGAATGACCTTCATCTTCTTCTTCTTCTTCATCAATGACCTTTCCTTTGCCTTTGTCAAGCTGCTTAGTTTATGTGGAAGGCATGGCCCCTTGCCTCTTGAGGGTAGCAAATACATGCATATTTCCTCTTTTCTAGGTCAAAGAAAAAGGTCGAATTTTGATCATTTTAGTGCCTTCACTATTGCTGCCATCATGACTGCTATTGTCATTGGTATCTTCATTGTCCTCTTGGCTGTTATAAACACTGTTGATTTATACCTCATTTCCCTTATCTAATCTACTGATTTGTGCCTCATCACTGTTATCATGGCTTTTTGACCCACTGTCGTCATGATCACTGCTATGTGCTTCATCATTATTTTCCTCACTACCATATTTGTTGCTTTCTTCATTGCTCTTATCAACAATGCTATGTGCCTTACTATTTTTAGATTCATTATCATCTTCTTCATTTACATTTGCTTCACTTACATCTTCTTCTTTGCTTTCTTCTTCATTTCTCTTTCCATCACTGCCACTTGCCTCAGTATTTTCTTCACTTTTTGATGCCCTAGTGCCATGAGATGATGCTGATGGACTATGAGATGGTGATGAAGCAGGGTCATTATCCTTAGGTGAAGGAATGTGAGTAGATGTTGATGGATGTGTAGTGGGGTGTGATGGTGAAGGAGGAATGGGAGGTTGAGAAGATGAAGGTACATCTTGTTGTTGTTGGCCTTGTGGATTGGTGAACACCTCATAAGCAATTAAAACCTCCCATGGAATACCCTTCTACTACAATTGATGCATCACAACCACTTTAATAAGAGAGTGGTGAAACAGGCTTTGCATCTGCTGAGCATAATCTCTGTTTTGTACAATATATGACATTTTTCCAATGCCTAGCCTAGCATACTCTAGCCTAGCCTAGCCTAGCCTAGCCCAGGCCAGCCTACCCTAACCTAACCTTGCCTACCCTTACCTAACCTTCCCTAACATAACCTACAGTTCTGTTTTACCCGAAATGCCCCGAGCCCAACCTCGCCACCGTAGCCTTGTCCTTCCCTAACGTAACCTTAACCTAACCTAATCCTAGCCTAGCCTATAGCCCTTTGTCACAGTTCTTAACCTAACCTAGCCTACCTGCCCTAGCCTAGCCTACCCAGAACGGACGAGCGTCCTAACCTATCCTAACCTAGCCGAGTTCTCGCTTTTTAACTTAATTAAACTAATCCTTACGAATGAATCCCAAATTTCAACCTAACCTAGCCTAACCTATCCTAGCCTACCCTAGCCTACCCTACCCTAGCTAACCTAGCCTAGCCTACCCTAGCTAACCTAGCCTACCCTATCCTAATCTAGCCTAGCCTAACCTACCCTACCTTAGCCTAAGCTAGTCTAGCTTAGCCTAGCCTAACCTAGCCTTGCCTAGCCTAACCTAACCTAACCTAACCTAACCTAACCTAAACTAACCTAGGCCTAGCCTAGCCTAGCCGAGCCTAGCCAAGCCTAATTTAGCCTAACCTACTCTAGCGTAGCCTAGCCTACCCTAGTCTAGCCTACCCTAGCCTACCCTAGCCTACCCTTGCATACCCTATCCTATCCTAGCCTAGCCTACTCTATCCTAGACTACTCTAGCCTAGCCTACTCTATCCTAGCCTAGCTTAACCTAGTCTAGCCTAGCCTAGTCTAGCCTAGCCTAACCTAGTCTAGCCTAGCCTAATCTAATCTAGCCTACCCTAGTCTAACCTAGCCTAGCTTACTCTAGTCTAGCCTAGCCTAGCCTAGCCTACTCTAGCCTACTCTAGCCTAGCCTACTCTAGCCTACTTTAGCCTAGGCTAGCCCAACCTAGCCTACTCTAGCCTACTCTACCCTACTCTAGCCTAGTCTACCCTACCCTAGTCTAACCTAGCCTAGCCTACTCTAGCCTAGCCTACCCTAGCCTACCCTAGTCTAACCTAGCCTAGCCTACCCTAGTCTAACCTAGCCTAGCCTACTCTAGCCTAGCCTACTCTAGCCTAACCTAATATAGCCTACCCTACCCTATTTTAACCTGGCCTAGCCTACTCTAGTGTACTCTAACCTACTCTAGCCTAGCCTAGCCTACTCTAGCCTAGCCTAACCTACTCTAGCCTAGCCTAACCTAGTATAACCTAGCCTAGCCTACTCTAGCCTAGCCTACCCTAGCCTAGCCTATCTTAGCCTAGCCCAGCCTACTCTATCCTACTCTAGCCTAGCCGAGCCTAGTCTAACATTGCCTAGCCCACTCTAGCCTAGCCTACCCTAGCCTAGACTACTCTGGCCTACCGTAGCCTACTCTAGCCTAGCCTACCCTAGCCTACCCTAGTCTAACATAGCCTAGCCTACTCTAGTCTAACCTAGCCTAGCCTACTCTAGCCTAGCCTACCCTAGTCTAGCCTAGCCTAGCCTACTCTAGCCTAGCTTAGCCTAGCCTAGCCTGCCCTAGCCTACCCTAGCCTACCCTACACTAGCCTAACCTAGCCTAAGCTAGCCAAGCCTAGCCAAGCCTAGCCTAGCCTAGCCTAGTCTAGCTTAGCCTAGCCTAGCCTAACTTAACATAAACTAACCTAACCTAAAATAACCTAAAATAACCTAACCTAGCCTACCCTAGCCTAGCCTAACCTAGCCGAACCAACCCTAGCCAGCCTAGCCTAACCTAGCCCAGCCTAGCCTAATCTAGCCTAGCCTAGCCTACCCTACCTTAGCTTAACCTAGTGTAGCTTAGCCTAGCCTAACCTAGCTTAGCCTAGCCTACTCTAGCCTAGCCTACCCTAGCCTAGCCTAGTCTAACCTAGCCTCGCCTACTCTACCCTATCCTAATCTAGTCTACCCTACCCTAGTGTAACTTGGCCTAGCCTACTCTAGCCTAGCCTCGCCTACTCTAGCCTACTCTAACCTACTCTAGTGTATCCTAACCTAGCCTAGCCTAGTCTAGCCTAGTCTAACCTAGCCTAGCCTAGGCTAGACTAGCCTAGTCTAACTTAGCCTAGCGTACTCTAGCCTAGCCTACCTTAGCCTAGCCTACCTTAGCCTAGCCCAACCTACTCTAACCTACTCTAGCCTACTCTAGGCTAGCCTAGCCTAGTCTAACCTAGCCTAGCCCACTATAGCCTAGCTTAGCCTAGGCTAGACTACTCTAGCCTACCCTAGCCTACCCTAGTCTAACCTAGCCTAGCCTACTCTAGCCTACCCTACCCTAGCTTGCCCTAGTCTAACCTAGCCTAGCCTACTCTAGTCTAACCTAGCCTAGTCTACTTTAGCCTAGCCTAGCCTAGCCTAGTCTAACCTAGCCTAGCCTACTCTAGCCTAACCTAGCCTAGCCTACACTAGGCTACCCTAGCCTACCCTAGCATAGCCTAGCCTAGCCTTAGGTAGCCTAACCTAACCTAGCCTACCCTAGCCTACACTACCCTAGCCTAACCTAGCCTAACCTAGCCAAGCCTAGCTAAGCCTAGCCTAACTTAACATAAACTAACCTAACCTAAACTAACCTAGCCTAACCTAGCCTACCCTAGCCTAGCCTAACCTAGTCTACCCTAGCCTAGCCTAGCCTACCCTAGCTAACCTAGCCTAGCCTACCCTAGCCTAATCTAGCCTAGCCTAACCTATCTTGCCTTAGCCTAACCTAGTGTAGCTTAGCCTAGCCTAACCTAGCCTACCCTAGCCTACCCTAGCCTAGCCTACCCTACTCTAGCCTAACCTAGCCTAGCCTAGCCTAACCTAGCCTAACCTACTCTAGCCTACCCTAGCCTACCCTTGCCTACCCTTGCCTACTCCGGCCTACCCTTGCCTACCCTACTCTACTCTAGCCAAGCCTAGCCTAGCCTAGTCTATCCTAGCCTAGCCTAGCCTACTCTATCATATCCTAGTCTACCCTAGCCTTGCCTAGCCTAGCCTAGCCTAGCCTAACCTAGCCTAACCTAGATGAGCCTACTCTAGCCTAGCCTAGCCTAGACTAGCCTACCCTAATCTAACCTAGCCTAGCCTAGCCTACTCTAGCCTAGCCTAGCCTAGCCTACTCTAGCCTAGCCTACCCTAGTCTAACCTACCCTAGCCTACTCTAGCCTAGCCTACCATAGCCTACCCTAGTCTAACCTAGCCTTGCCTACCCTAGTCTAACCTAGTCTACCCTACTCTAGCCTAGCCTACCCTAGTCTAACCTAGCCTTGCCTAGCCTAGCCTACCCTAATCTAGCCTAGCATAGCCTAGCCTAGCCTAATCTAGCCTAGCCTAGCCTTGCCTACCCTACCCTACCCTAATATAACCTAACCTATCCTAGCCTAGCCTAGCCTCGCCTAGCCTAGCCTAGCCTAGCCCAGCCTAGCCTAGCCTAGCCTAGCCCACCCTAGCCCAGCGTAGCCTAGCCCACCCTAGCCCAGCGTAGCCTAGCCTAGCCCAGCCTACTCTAGCCTAGCCTAGCCTAGCCTAGCCTACTCTACTCTAGCCTACCCTAGTCTAACCTAGGCTAGCCTACTCTAGCCTAGCCTAGCCTACCCTAGTCTACCCTACCCTACCCTACTCTAGCCTAGTCCAGCCTACTCTAGCCTAGCCTACCCTAGTCTACTCTAGCCTTGCCTAGCCTAGCCTACCCTAATCTAGCCTAGCATAGCCTAGCCTAGCCTAATCTAGCCTAGCCTACCCTACCGTACCCTACCCTACCCTAATATAACCTAACCTATCCTAGCCTAGCCTAGCCTCGCCTAGCCTAGCCTAGCCTAGCCTAGCCTAGCCCAGCCTAGCCTAGCCTAGCCTAGCCCAGCCTAGCCCAGCGTAGCCTAGCCTAGCCTAGCCTAGCCTAGCCTAGCCCAGCCTACTCTAGCCTAGCCTAGCCTAGCCTAGCCTACTCTACTCTAGCCTACCCTAGTCTAACCTAGGCTAGCCTACTCTAGCCTAGCCTAGCCTACCCTAGTCTACCCTACCCTAGCCTAGCCTAGCCTACTCTAGCCTATCCTACCCTACCCTACCCTAGCCTACTCTAGCCTATCCTAGCCTAGCCTAGCCTAGCCTACTATAGCCTATCCTAGCCTAGCCTACTCTAGCCTATCATAGCCTAGCCTAGCCTACCCTACTCTAACTTAAACTAGCCTACTCTAGCCTAGCCTAGCCTAGCCTAGCCTAGCCTACCTGGCCTAAGTTACCCTACCCTACCTTAGCCTAGCCTAGCCTACGGTATCTTAGCCTAACCTAGCCTAGCCTAGCCTAACCTAACCTAGCCTAGCGTAACCTAACCTAACCTAACCTAGCCTAGCCTAGCCTAACCTAGCCTAACCTAGCTTAACCTAGCCTATTTTAGCCTAGCCTATTTTAGCCTAGCCTAGCCTACTCTAGCCTACCCTAGCCTACTCTAGCCTACCCTAGCCTAGTCTAACCTATCCTACTCTACCCTAGTCGACCCTAGTCTAACCTAGCCTAGCCTACTCTAGCCTAGCCTAGCCTAGCCTAGCCTAGCCTAGCCTACCCTACCCTACTCTAGCCTAGCCTAGCCTAGCCTAGCCTACTCTAGCATATCCTGCCTAGCCTACTCTAGCCTATCCTAGCCTAGCCTACTCTAGGCTATCCTAGCCTAGCCTAGCCTACCCTACTCTAACTTAGCCTAGCCTACTCTAGCCTAGCCTACCTATCCTAAATTACCCTACCCTAACTTAGCCTAGCCTAACCTAGGGTATCTTAGCCTTGCCTTGCCTAGCCTAGCCTAGCATAGCCTAGCCTAACCTAACCTAGCTTAGGGTAACCTAACCTAACCTAACCTAGCCTAGCCTAGCCTAAGTTAGCCTAGCCTAACCTAGCCTAGCCTAACCTAGCTTAATCTAGCCTATTTTAACCTAGCCTAGTCTAACCTAGCCTACTCTAGCCTACCCTAGCCTACCCTAGTGTAACTTAGCCTAGCCTACTCTAGCCTAGCTTAGCTTAGCCTAGGCTAGCCAAGCCTAGCCTAGCCTAGCCTAGCCAACTCTAGCCTAGCCTAGCTACTCTAGCCTAGCCTAGTCTACTCTAGCCTAGCTTAGCTTAGCCCTACATAATCTTCTCTAGCATATTCTAGGCTAAGCTAGACTACTCTATATTAACTTGTGTAGCCTACTCAAGCTTACTCTAGCTTACGCTATAGCTTTTTTTTGTCTATCCCACCCTAGCTTAGCTTATTCTATCCTTGTGTAGCCTAGTCTAATTTAGTCTATCCTAGCCCACTCTAGCTTAGCCTAGTCTAATGTGAAGCAATCTAAATTCCTAAGAGTTTATATATATACATGTTGTAGTTGAAAATTTTAATCAAATATATATTCAAAAACAATCTTACTAAACATTTATAATACATTTTAATTTGATCATATATATTTAAATATAAAAGCATTACAATTTTATATTATATAAATTCAAAAAAAAATTGAAACATTATTTTATTTTAAATAAAAAAATACAGTGTACCATTAATAAAATGTAGTGCAGAACTTAAATAACATATTATATATTTAAATTTAATAATCATTTTAAAAAATAAATTAAAGTAAACAACATTAATAAAGAAATTATTTAAACACAAATTAAATTAAAAGCTATTAATAAAAGTTTAAATATGACAAAAAAATATTGAAAATAAATTAAATGTATGAAAATATAATTTAAAATACAGTGAAGTTAAATGTAAAAGGAAAATGGAATCTAAGTTATAAGATATAAATGAAAAATATATTTTTAAAGGAAAAACATAATTGAAAGTCATTTTGAGAAATATAATAATCTAAATAAAGTATTTAGAGAAATTTTTTTTATTTTTATTTTAGAGGACCTCCAAAACTGATTATAAGAGTAACAAGTTAAGTTAAATAATAATTTTAATTGAGAAAAAGAACACACATAATTACATAATTGTAAAGGTAAAAAACCAATTTAAATAAAGCTGCAAACTTTGAAGAAGATAAACTAAATAAATAAATGGAATGATCTTAAATGAATGAAATACTAGTTAGATGTATAAAACTACTGTTATAAATTAAGCCCAGCAAAACAAATCAGCAAAAACTAAAACTTACTCATTTCAAAATTAAATAAATTAACTAAAAAATGCTAAAATAAACAGATTAGAGTTCCTCTTGAGAACAGAATTTAGAAGATTGATAGAAACTACATCTATGACTGACTTAACATATTTCACATAAAGTACCCAAAAGATTAACTGAAAGTGCCCTATTTCTATTCTTGTAAAATACCTAAAAGATTAACTGAAAATGCCCTATTTCTATTCTTGTTCTCTTTTGACGTTCTCATACCCTATTCTTGTTCTAGTTTGACTTTTTGGTTATTAAAGGGCTAAAAAAACAAGTTATAAATAAAATCCTTATTCTTATTCTAGTTTGACTTTGTAGTTATTAGAGGGTTGGAAAAACAAATTCAGAAATAAAACATAATTATTTGAGGTTATGGTTAAAATAGAATTATTTTAGATAAGAATAGAATTTTTCAGTTTTCTTATTTTCTTCTCCAATTCTAACTTTGATGATAGATTTATTTGTAAAATTTCAAGAACAATATTTACTATTTTATAAAATTATAAATATTCTAAATATTTTTACTATTTTATTAATTTATAAATATTCTAAATATTTATGTTTTGTAAAGAAATTAAAAATTTACAAATATTCATGTGGAATCAAAATCCTGAGGACTAACTTGAAAAAACATCGAAGAAAAGTTAGTGTGCGGAGAGCTTTTATTTATACTTTTGATTGTTCCAGATTAACTCAGAAACATGGGGAGTTATTACAGATTAAGCGACAATTATTCCATACCGAGTTGTATCGAGCACTTCTTTGCAAATTTTCGCAGTATAAAATTCTAAGTAAGTGGATCCTTAGAAATTTACGAAACAAACTCAGTAGGAACTCAGGAATATTCACTAGAAACTGTAACTCTAGAGTTTTCCAGGAAATGTGATTGGGGTTTGTGTTTTGAGAGTAAAGCTTAGAGGAAATGTAACTAATTGTAACTGAAGGCCATGGAGGTTTTATTCCTCTGCATCACACGATACAACGGATCTCCTTAATAATTTTAAGAGAAATTGAACATATCTTTTTAAGGCCTCCAATGCCATTGAGAGTAATAGTCTCTCTACTTGTCCCATCTGCATTTTTTATTTCAGGCATGCAATGCCATGGTGCAGTGCATCTGAGCATGGGTATAACTAGCACAACCACATTAGTAAAAACTAATGTGGTTGATATACGCCGATTAGGCGTATATAAAATAGATTTACAACCACATTTACCAATATGGTTGATATACCCCAATAGACCTATATCCACTACCGATCACATTAATTTATATATCAATAAATAAATATTATATATAATAAATTTATTATATTAACTTGAAATATATATTATATATTAATAAGAATATTAATATATTAAATATATTAATTATGATTAAAATCTCAAAAATATTATATATATATTAATAATATTATAATAAGTATTAATAATATATATTAAAATTATTTATTAATATATTAAAAATATTAACTATATACATACTATAAATTAACTTGAAATATATATAATATATATTAATATAAAAATAATATTAATAATATATAATAATTTAATATTTATTTATATATTAATATCATAGATGGTTATATTATTAATAAACCAAAAGAGCTAATAATATATATTATTATATATTATATCATAGTTGGTTATATTATTAATAATATATATTAATAATATTATAATATTACTAATAATCATTATTAATAAATATATGAATATTTATTAATAATATTATAATATTACTAATAATCATAATTAATAAATATTTGAATATTTATTTAAAATGATTATTAGTAATATTATAATATTATTAATATTATTAAATAAATATTATAATATTATTAATATATATCATTAATAATATTATAATATTACTAATAATCATTATTAATAAATATTTGAATATTTATTTATAATGATTAATAGTAATATTATAATATTATTAATATTACTAAATATATAATATATAATATATATTAATAATATTTATTGATATAAAAATAATATAAATAATATATAATATTTTAATATTTATTTATATATTAATATCATAGATGGTTATATATTAATAATAATATTAATATATTATAATATATTAATAATATTAATATATTATAATACATTAATAATATAAATTATATCATAGTTGGTTATATTATTAATAATATATATTAATAATAATATTATAATATTACTAATAATCATTATTAATAAATATTTGAATATTTATTTATAATATATATTAATATAATAATAATATTAAACTCAAGAGAGTAATAAACCATATGAAACAACTAAAAAGAACTAATAAACCCAAGGGTTTAATATTATAAACCAAAGGAATTTGTGAACCCAAGGGGATTGATTTAAACATTGAGACAATTGTTCTCACAATGTGATGTTTGATCATGGATGACATTGATCGATTATTCATATTATAAACCAAAAGAACTAATAACCCCAAGGGTTTAATATTATAAACCAAAGGAATTGGTGAACCCAAGGGAATTGATTTAAATATTGAGACAATTGTTGTCATAATGTCGACCAACTATGACCATGCGGTGCCATGGGTGATATTCATATTGAGACAATGTTTGTCAGAATGTGACATTTGATCGTGGATGACATTGATCGATTATTCATATTATAAACCAAAAGAACTAATAAACCCAAGGGTTTAATATTATAAACAAAAAGAATTGGTGAACCCAAGGGAAAACCATTACCCAACAAATTATAAACCAAAGGAATTGGTGAACCCAAGGGAATTGATTTAAACATGGATGGCATTGATCGATTATTTATATTATAAACCAAAAGAAGTAATAAACACAAGGGTTTAATATTATAAACCAAAGGAATTGGTGAAACCAAGGGAAAACCATTACCCAACAAATTATAAACCAAAGGAATTGGTGAACCCAAGGGAATTGATTTAAACATTGAGACAATTGTTGTCACAATGCGACGCTCGACCAACTATGACCATGGTTGGCCATGGGTGATTTTCATATTGAGACAATGTTTGTCAGAATGTGACATTTGATCATGGATGACATTGATCGATTATTTATATTATAAACCAAAAAAACTAATAAACCCAAGTGTTTAATATTATAAACCAAAGGAATTGGTGAACCCAAGGGAAAATCATTACCCAAAAAATTATAAACCAAAGGAATTGGTGAACCCAAGGGAATTCATTTAAACATTGAGACAATTGTTGTCACAATGCGACGTCGGACCAAGTATGACCATGGTTGGCCATGGCTGATTTCATATTCAGAAAATTTGATGATGGATGACATTGATCGATTATTCATATTATAAACCAAAAGAACTAATAAACCCAAGGGTTTAATATTATAAACCAAGGGAATTGGTGAACCCAAGGGAATTGATTTACGAAACAAACTCAGTAGAAATTTACGAAACAAACTCAGTAGGAACTCAGGAATATTCTAGAGTTTTCTAGGAAATGTGATTGGGGTTTGTGTTTTGAGAGTAAAGCTTAGAGGAAATGTAACTAATTGTAATTGAAGGCCATGGAGCTTTTATTCCTCTGCATCACACGATACAACGGATCTCCTTAATAATTTTAAGAGAAATTAAACATATCTTTTTAAAGGCCTCCAATGCCATTGACTATTGTGCGGACGAGAGAGTAATCGTCTCTCTACTTGTCCCATCTGCATTTTTTATTTCAGGCATGCAATGCCATGGTGCGGTGCATCTGAGCATGGGTATAATTAACACCCACTAAACATTGCCCCTATTAATGTGACTCTTCCTGGAGCTGAACTTTCAAGTGACTAAACACTGCCACTAATACATGCAGCAGTTTTTGTAGGATTAATGATTTAAAGATATCATTAACCATTATTTCAATGTGCAGAAAATTGTGTTCAAATCCACCGGATATGAAGGTGGGAGAAGCAGATCCTGTGCGTCTTGAAAAAAAAACTGGGGAAGCTGCAAACCGAAGAAAGAAGAGAAAAAGGGAGGCGATAATAAGAAAACGGAGGAGAAGGAACCCCTACTGAGAAGATCTCTGAGGAAATAAATATAGGAAAAGAAACCCCCTACTGAGAAGATCTCTGAGGAAATAAATATGGAGAGGAAACCCCCTACTGAGAGCGAACGACCAGCAGTTACTCGAGAAAGCGGAGGAGAAAACCACAAAAACTATGGCATCTATGATAGCCAAGAAAACCACAAAAACTATGGCGTCTATGACAGCCAAGAAAACCACAAGAAACATGGAATAATAACTATGGCATCTATGACAGCCAAGAAAACAACAAGAAACATGGAATAATAACTGGGGTTTGCTTTGAAAGTAGAGCTCTGAGGAAATAAATATAGTGGTAATGGAGGTTCTGATCCTGTAACATAATTTTAGTTGCAATGGAAGAATGCCCTGCATCAGTTTATTCTAGAATAGAGAATCAATGTAATGGATGCTCTTACAAACACTGTATTAATATAATAGCATTCATTTGAATCTTCAAAGTACAAAGAACCAAAAATTACAAACACTTTATTAATTCAAAAATGATTGAAACACTATAAAATGATAAAGAAATATAAAGATTACTAGAGAAACCTACCTGCAGTTGGGATGAACCTAGTTAGCGGCCCTGGCGGTTTTGTGAGAACATGTTCAAGTATTCTTGATCTGTTCACAGAACAATCAAAATTAAAACTACACATATCAGTGATGAATCATTTTGAGCATATCCGTACATGATTTCAAGTCGAAACAGAACTGGGTAGTGATTAGGAGATCATTTGAGACCATCAATAAAATTTACATCAACCATCAACAAACCTCGCTGTAACTTACTGAAATTAAGATTTTAATACCTGCTGTAATTTACTGAAATTAATGTCAACCATTGCTGAACTCCCTTCTCTTCATCCACAAATAAGCCCAAACAAATCGACTGTATGAACCCATGGAACTTGAACTTGAAAATCAAAGTAGTTGAAATTGAGAACCCTTTCATCAAAAACCTAATTATATAACTCTTCCTGGTAGCTTTTTTAATCGGCGCGGAGGGAGCGTCCTTTCTAGCCGTTTAGATGATGGTGCCACGTGTCGTTTTGTTTCTAGCCGTTTGAGGGATGGCACAAAATCATTTGTAGCTCTTTGGATTCATTTCACTGTTAAAAGCAAAAAACTATTTCATTCCAATAATGTGAGTTGGTTGATGGCTTCATCATTTTCAGAATACAAAAGATTTATTATACAACTATAATATTTATAACATGACACTTTATTCAAAATATTAGATTTAATAATATTAAAAGTTTATTATTTCATTGTTTTTTAAAAGAGACCTTTAAAAAGAATACATTAAAATTTTAGTTTAAACATTATAAACAAATAGTATCTCTATTAAATTTAATTTAATACAAAACAAATTAAAATAATAGGCTTAGGGTTATATGGATTATGGTTCATAAAAACAAATTAAAACAATAAATCTTAAGTTATATGAATTATGAATTATGGACTATGGTTCATAAAAAAAAATTAAAATAATAAATCCTAAGTTATATGGATTATGCATTATAGAGATTAGGGGTTAAGTATGATATATATTTGTTAGAATTATTTTATTACTAAAATTTCTGAAAATAAATCAAATATGAAAAACAAAGGACATGTAAATCAATAAATCATTCACACAAATGAACACAATATGCAATTTAGGGGAATTAAAATAGGAGGAAACCTAGCTAGAAGGTAATCTCATTGCTCTTCTTTGTTTTCTTTAGTAATGAAAATGCAAACACAAAGAATGAGACACTTACTACCATGTTTCATTTGACATGATGGGCTTAGTGGCTACTACAAAATCTTATTCCTCATCTATTGTTGCCTAACATCTCACTCATATATGCCTTGAACAACCATGAAGCAAGAACAAAGCTAAAAGAATTGAATTTCCTCTCTTTCAACTTGCCTAATATTTGGTCTAGGCTAATAACCATCTACATTTATGGCTTTTGCATTCCTACACCCTTAGTTAGCACTAGGTTTTAGGCCATCTAGAATTTTCCTTCTTAAATGTCTACATTAGGGAAAATGTTAAGCATGGAAATTTATCTTAAAGTGTATAAATATTGACAAATCCTTCTATATACTTAAATTGTTTGCCCATATTCATCTAAAATTATAACAATTTTAGATACTCTATAAAATTATGAACAACTTTAGCATAAAATAATTTTATTTTACAAAATTTATGTGAATCACTTTAAAAAAAGAAAAACCAAAACGAACAATATTTTATTGGAAAAAGCATGGAAACTAAGTCTATCTATGAATTTTTTCTCATAATATTTTTTGTGGTCTAGATGTGCATAGGTCCACCTCTGTCATCTAGTTAGTACCATGTTGGCAAGCAAGGTAGAGCCACTTGTGGTAGGAATAACATTAATGTATGAGCTCTTATTGACGTGATTTTTACACCATTATGAAGGTCACTATATGAAGAATTTTGTCACAACATTGTATGTTAATATTATGAAATTTTGAGGAATGTTTATTTTATTTCCCAAAATGGATCTACAAATTTTTGAACCCTGAGTCCCTTAATTGGGACCCACGAGTAACTTAAAAGGTACTCCCCCAATAGAAACACCTAATTCATGGGGCATAAAAGTGGAAAGTGAAATCTTAGTAACCAATGGAATGAAGGTGGACATAATGGCTCCTTATTCTACATTTAAAAATTGGGAATACATCCTTCTATATTGGATGAGCCAATAATACTTAACATCATGTGAGAACTAGAAAAAAAAGTAAAAAATGATCAACAAAATGAGGTTTATTCAATCGAACGAGTGAAGAGCCTAAAAGTATTTATCAAATAAAGGTTGTAATTCAGTGGAAGATGTTCATTGGTGGATTCAACTTTTATATGTTAATATTCCTTTGGATGTCATGTGGGAGTCCTAACTATATCTATGTCTATATCATTATTTATGCATAAATGCTATTGATTAATGGTTTTTTATTACTCTACCTTTGGAGGAAATCCTCTAATACTTCTTGACTCAAGTCTATTTTCATCTATCTATTTACTTCTTGAGGTCCATAGCCACGAAGACATACCTTGCTACTATTGTTCTTGAATTAGTTAATAACCAACACTCTGTATTGTGATAGTCTCATAACCATTATTAGTTAATGGAAGTATATCTCTATCATCTAACATTTGTTTCAAGTTCGATTTATATTGTGGCTTAAGAAAAAAATAAGGGTTCAAACCTCACAATGGACCAACAATCAATCGCTGACCTCTTGACACCTAGTATCCATGTCACTTGCTACTACAATCCAATATCCATGTTAGCACCATTTCACATGCTCATCTATTTCACCTTTCCACATAATGTGCCCATGTCAACAACATGTCATCTCCAAGTCTATGCCACATCGGTGCCAAAAAACAACCACATTGATGCCATATGACCACCACATTGGTGACACATCATCATCATGTCAATGCCATGTTATCCCTATGTGAGTTTCACATTAAAGTTACATTATCATCTACAACCTTAGGGCCCTTATAAACTTTGGTAAATTTAGATGAAATCTCTTATAGGAGGGCTTGAGGATGTAAACCTAGTATCCATCACTTAATACTATTTAACCATACATCTCCATTAAATAATGGAAACTGTGGATTTTTTTAGAATCAAGTGGTTGAGCTTCTGATTCCTAGAAAATTTGCGGCATTCACCTCCCAATCCCCCAACCCAACACTCAAAAATTACCTAACTCCTCGTTAAGAAATAGAAGTTCGGATTATATCTACATTGGGAGTTTCAGGAAGAATCAAATGCATTCTCTAATCATTGAAAATGAAAAGTATAATTCTTGAAATAAACCAACTCTATTGCCAATTTTATATAACTCTTAGTCATGGTACTTATGTTAGTCATGTGACCAAGAAATTAGGATGAGGCTTTCGTATCAATAATTTTTTTTATATTGTTTCTCTAACGAATTCCATCCCAAGATTTCTCTCCATCCTAAAAAGTTGTCAATCCTCAAATTTCTCCATGGTAGGAAAGCTGGTTAAGGGATCTTGAGGGTTGATAATTGTTAGCCACCTATAAAATTTGTTATACCAAAAGGTGGCTAAATATTTTTTTGGAGCCTTCAAGGAACAAATTTTATTGCAAAAAAGTGTTGGCTCTTGAAGACTCTTGAAGGCCTCATGCCTCTGTCCAAAATCTTCCCTACTGTGCCCATTTTATACTCTCGAATTCTGCTGATTTCATGAGGAAAAACTGCTGCAAAATCATCGATTTCTCCTACTCCTCTATTGAAAAACTAACCTTCATTATGCTCCCCTTTTCCTCCATAAAACTCCTCTATTTTCATGATTCCATTTCTTCCATTCATAAAAATCATTTTACATAGTTTAAAACTTGGGATTTGTACTACCTTCAAATTTGGGATTCGTACTACCTTGAAATAGTGAAAACAAGAGCTATTGGAAACTCATGGGGGAAATGAACTAAATCTGCTACGTATGAGCTCCATTGAAAGAGAATAACTCCAAGAAAAAGTTTAACTATAATAAGATCCATTTCAAGACACCATTGAAAAAGGGTATGTTGCATAATCATCTACGAACTAAACTGGATTTGTTAGGTACATGCTCTAGTGAAGGAGAATAACTACCAAGTAATAAGATAAATATAATGACTCTATTTCAAGCCACAATTGAAAAAGTCTTTACAATAGGGTTGTGAATCCATAAATAGAGAGAAATGTGAGAGGTCGAGTTCCCTAAAGTTGATTCAAATTACCACATTTATGAGAGGGATGACCTTGACTAGATAGTATTTATATAGTTAAATTTCACCATTTTCCACACCTAAACATAGTGAATAACAAAATTCACAACAATAATAACACGTTAAATATTCTTCCCTTATAATGTCCACCCTTATTTATTACTATGGTGAAATAAGTTTAGACAGTTCCAAAAGTACATGCAACTAAATTCAACATGATCTCCATCACTAATAATATCAACAACATGAAAAACAATGACAAAATAAGATACATGATGAGTTGTCACAGCCATAGGAAAAAGACAAAAAACCACTAGGGCAGTGATTTGCAAAATATGTAACGCCTCCACTTTTCGAATTTTTTTTTTTTTTTTTATGCACATGTAAATTCCCTTATTATGTCCGCTAATATATCCGAACTACCATATGTATACAGCTTGCACATATATTTATATATATATATATATATTCCTACATATATATATGTCAGAAGAGAAGGGTATGTCTCTTATACCATATACACGCATTTCGCATTTATAGCTATTTATGTATATATAACATTTTTATAAGGATAGATACCGTATCTACATATACCATAGGAGTATGGTTCTTAATTTCTTTAACATGTATACCTCTTGAGTTCATATATGTATCTCGGCCACAACCATATATATATACATCCTTATTAGTATATTTATTATACCTATTTTATATTTCACATACAAGGGTGTATCAACATAGAATACTAGGGCTGTTCAAACTATTATATGTATATCCAAATGATAACACTTCGTAAAGCCCGTTTAAACTTTGCACGTATAACCTTTGTAGTTAAACTCTTGTATATTTATAAAATTCCACATGAAATCTCACAGGTATAGGCTACTACCACTCGAGTTCATCATGGGAGTTCGAGTTCTTTATCGCTCGTCACAACAGGTGATATGTACCGACGCGCTATTCCATGATAGTTTCAACTTATGATAATATCCACGTTCATGAATTTTCCACAAACTCCAAAGCACTGTAACCTGGTCGAAGTCTTAGTGCTAATTTTAACCTCACGTATCATGAAATGCTTTGACATCTAATTTCCTAAATTAGTGTCATAGAGATACGGTGTTTAAAGCATTGAAGACGTAGCTTTTGATATTATTCCATTGCGTACCTATCGGTTAATTTGTTTTTTTTTTTTCCATACTGTCTTAATATTCACATTCACACCATGTAATGTTTGAGTTAGAAAATCTTATATTGGTTCCACGTCGCACTTGGCTGCGTACAGGCGCCGTCTGAGGGACTGTAAACTCCCTTCCCGAGATTGAGATGGTTCCTACGTGTACTGCCTCCACAAACCCTAATTTGAATGTCAATGCACATGATATGGCGTGTTTACTTCTTCTCGGCCTGTCATTCATTTTTCAGCTGCGGCGGTCCGTAACACCTCAAGCCATTTGTCGGTGTTTGCAGGTTTCTCAGTACCCGAACACAACTGAAGCTGCAGGTGTCGTCTCCTTCCGAATCACGGTATGATGGCCAATTTTTTTTTCGATTATTTAAAATGGTTTTTTATTGCAGTTGAGA
This sequence comes from Pinus albicaulis, assembly GCA_034641835.2. Taxonomy (NCBI): domain Eukaryota; kingdom Viridiplantae; phylum Streptophyta; class Pinopsida; order Pinales; family Pinaceae; genus Pinus; species Pinus albicaulis. The sequence goes on along the minus strand of JAXQQM020071323.1, from coordinate 29,348 downwards.
CGTAACAGATGACAATGAAGGCAGTCTGCCGTAGCCGAAAGCAACAGAGAAATAGACAGTTGGCGGTTCGAATGGATTTGCCAACCCAAATCGGGATTCTATAGGGATTCGCGACCAGGAAAATTTAGGGTTCATTTGTTTCTTTCTAAGAGGGCCCTTCAGTCGACTGCAGAACCAGAAATTTCCCATAGTTTTATTTCTGTTCGCATTTCTCTCGCCAGTTCCTCTAATTCGTGCCTTGAGTAGACAGAGGGAGGGTCTGCCTATCCCTCGGACCTCTGTGGCCGAGGCTAACGCTCCATTGAACATTTAACCTCTCGTTTGGAGTTTTCTCTGCAAGAATTCGATGTGATTATTTCTTGCTTTTGTTATTATGTCTGGCGTATAAGGAGTCTTTGCGTTATATCGTTTGTCTCGGTATAGAATGGCTTCTTAGAGGTCGTAGATATCAAACATCATTATCGGGGGTCCACCTCCTAATGCCATGGCTCCGCTTATATCCGGACGCAAGACATCATCTTTCAACACACACCACTCACACGGATCAAGAGGAAGAACTCATGCTTCCGGGAGAAAACTCGGTTCTGGACAGGTGGACTCATCACATTTTCTTCAATGCTATTCAATATACTGTAATGAACTTATTTGATTCGTTGATGTTACCGAACTCAAGTATCAACTCGGTGGCCATTGGGGAACAGAGAATTTGGGTGGTAGTCCGAAGGTGGATCCCCACCATTCGACTTGTTTTCTGTGATTTCAATTAATTAAAAACCGGTAGGGTTACATAGCAGTCTTGTTATACGCCCTTTTTCCCTACCTCATGGATCTAAGGGTTTACAGTCATGGCTCAAGAAGTGCGTATTGATACCGGTGATATATTTACGCATTTTTTTTTTCCTCTATACAGATGTACCACATTATTACCCGAAAGGTTATTTTCTCCCGGTATCTAAGTCGTCACCGGGGACGTATTACTTTGGTTGACTCTGTTATCTATTGGCATTTTGATTGTAATGTTGTCTACAGACCATCAAGATATTGTGTTTCCATCCTTCGGTATTTTTTTCCAAGTTAGTTTGGTCTGATATGTTTGAAATGAAATTTTGTTTATTATTCTTCTGCTAAATAGCTCTCCCATACGTATATTTTTTTTTTTCATTATATGAATCATATGTTCTGTATTCAGTTGATAAATGCGTATGGACCATTTGGTTGTTTTACTTCTGCAGGCTTACGGGGGTTCGATATACCGACTCGTTTTCACAAAACGAGCCGAGTCGGCATTTAATGGTTCATGTATATTCCCAGTTGTGTTTCGTGAACCAACGGTATTTGGATATTCTGCGTTCATATATATGTATAACAGAGGTGTTGGTAACACCATTTCTTTCGTTTAGGGTTATGGTTGTACAGTCAATGTTTCTTTGTTCCAGATTCGTTTGATTCTCATTTATCCTTTTGTATACTTTTTTTTTTCTTTTACGCAAAGAGTTCCCCATGCTATGGCCGAATCGAAGAGATTCGTGGCGCATCAATAAAAACTCTAGTCTTATTACTTCATGCATGGATTTAGATTTAATACAAGTTGGACCTCCTATTTTATTTATTTCAAGATGCTAGGTAAAATTTTAAACTGTGAGGTACGTGGGTAAAGGAAATCCGAATTATTAATTTCGTACCATAGTCTTTTCTCTTTTATACGCAACCTATAAAAGTTCGGTTCGATTGCCATTATTTAATAGCCTACAAATGAGAACATTAGGTCCCATATGTAGCCATAATTATGTATAAACTCATAATAATCATTCGGCCATATAACACAATTTTCAATTTAGTTTTGGACTATTTTACCCTATCTCAGGGTTATGAGAAGAGTTCAACCATAAGGAGCTCTATATAGGATTTCGATGTATAAATGAGATTTCTTTTTTTTTTTCCTTTATGTTAATTTAAGCATCAAGATAGAATTATAGGTGAAGTTTTTCAATTCTAAATATCATCAACTTCGATAGGATATAGTTACTCATTTGCTAGTACTATTATAATGGTTAGAATACGCACACATGAAATTTATAAAAGCTATAGATGTAGAATGTTCATATCACCACTCTATTTTTTTTTCTATATCGCTTGATGACTGTGCTGCTACATACACTACATTTTTCAGTGTTACTATAATGTTTCTTTTTCAATACACATAATCACATCATATCAGTTTGGTGTCTATGGGAATTTTAACAAATTTAATCATCTATAGAGGCCAAGTAACTTTAGATCTAGACCAACTTGGGTTTAGAGATTCTGGAGTTTCTACTCTATAGGTTTCTGGTCTACAACAAACCGATTCTGGAAGGTGCATCCTTAAGGACAGATCTGTTAAATGTAGCACCAAAATTTTGCAATTGTCATAAATAAAAATTTATATGTAGCCAATTCATACTATAATAAAACATAGCAATAAAAATTTCAGAACATACCACACAATCTGCAAATTGACCAACCTCCCAACCTTAGAATCCTCTTTATCTCCCAGGATTCACCCCCGCGCAGAGATCACCTCCTAGCACAGATCAACCTCTAATCTGTCTAGGAGCAGCTTATTTAAGCTCAAAATTCCCCATAGCATGTTTCTAATTCTGCGTCCAGAATAGCAGGATGCTTTCTTTCCTGTTTAGCCTAGGCTTCCCATCTTGGGATCCTTTAAAGCTGCTTTAAGCTTTTCCTCAGCTTTTCCAGCTTTTTCTCACCTCTTCCCAACTACTCCTCTTCATTGGGGAAATTTAGATTCCTTCTCAAATCTAAATAAATTTCTTTCAAGGATTTTTGAAATATTTTTGGGGATTTTTTGCCTTATCCATCCTCATGGATTTGGCAAGTGATCTCAAATTCTCTTTTTGGTCAAAATGCACAATCATTTTATTTATTTCCTCAAATAAAATATGCAAATACATTCACACCATACTCATCCCTTGGGGTCCACCCCTTTAGGATTAAAGTTCAAATGTCTAACTTTAAAAATTCAACACACAAATTGGGGGTGTTACATATTCCCCCTCTGAAAATAAACACCGTCCTCGGTGTTCTTATTCAACTACTAGAGTTCATTTAAACAAAAATGGATATCTCTCCATCATTTCAGCTTCCCTTTCCCAGGTGGCTTCTTCAGCAGTAAAGTGCTTCCACTGCACCTTTACTCTGACCACTGTTCTGTTTCTTAATTCAATTTCTTCCCGCTCCAATATTTGAAGCTGTTCTGGCAGAAACTCCCCTTCTGGTTCCACCTGTACAACATTCCAATCAACTATGTGAGAAGCATCATGCACATATATTTTTAATAATGAAACATGAAATACATTATGTACTTTAACATGAGGTGGTAAGGCCAGCTTGTAAGCTACTGGTCCCACCCTTTCTAACACCTCAAAAGGCCCACAATATCTAGGGGCCAGTTTTGCACAACTTCCTGCATAAAGTGTGCTTTTTTTGGGTTTAATGCGCAAATACACATGATCCCCCACTTTGAATTCTCGGTGCACCCTTTTCTTATCAGCATAGCTCTTCTGTCGGTCTTGTGCTGTCTTTATATTTCTCTGTATTTGTTTGACAATTCTTTCCATTTCTTGTAGTGCATCTGGTCCCAACACCAGTTTATCCTCTGGCTGACTCCAGCTCAAGGGAGTACGGCACTTCCTTCCATAGAGTGCCTCAAAGGGACTCATCTTAATAAAGGATTGATAACTATTATTGTAAGCGAACTCAGCTAGATGCAGATACTCTTCCCACTTTGATGGTCTATCCATCACATACATACGCAGCATGTCTTCCAAGATTTGATTTGTCCTTTCTGTCTGTCCATCTGTTTGTGGGTGATAGGCAGTACTAAAATTCAGCTTAGTACCCATTCCTGCAAACAATCCTTTCCAAAATGCTGCTGTAAACTTAGCATCACGGTCTGAGACAATCACTTTGGGAAGTCCATGAATCCTTACTACCTCTTTTAAGAAAACATTTGCTACCTGAGCTGTTCCAAAGGTAGATTTTACTGGTATAAAGTGAGCAGCCTTGGTTAAAGTGTCTACTACCACCATTACTGAATCATGTTGGTATTTGGTTTTGGGTAGTCCTGTTATAAAATCCATGGAAACTGTATCCCATTTCCATTCTGCAATTGGCAGGGGATTTAAAAGCCCTGTTGGGTGTTGATGCTCAACTTTGACTAGTTGACACTCCATACATTTACTTAGATACTCTGCCACATCTCTCTTCATTCCTGGCCAGAACAGCTTCTTTTTCAAGGCTGTTAACATCTTCTGGTACCCTGGATGTCCTGCATAGGGTTGTTTGTGATATTCATCTAGTATTTCTCTTTTCAATGACTCTATATTTGGAATATACAACCTGTTTTTGAAATAGAGCAGCCCTTGTGGATTTTTAGTGAAATCTGTTTTATCCTTTTTCTGTAATTTCACCAAGAGGGCTTCATAGTCGGGATCTTATTTTGCTGCTTCTCCCACCAATTCTTCTATCTTCACCTGGGCACTACTCCCAATGCTATTTAAATGTTGACGAGCATCTCTACTTAAAGCATCAGCCACTTTATTCTCCTTCCCTTTGATATGCTTTATATCCATATCAAATTCACTTAGAAAAGACAGCCACCTGGCTTGTCTTGCATTCAGGTCAGCTTGGGAGAAAAAATATTTGAGACTGATATGATCAGTCATCAATGTGAACTTCTTCCCCAGCAGATAGTGCCTGCACATTTTTAAAGCATGAATAACAGCTGCAAATTCCAAATCATATGCGCTATAATTCTGTTCATGAGTTTTCAATTTCCTAGACTCATAGGCAATAACTGAATTTTCTTGCAATAGGAATCCTCCTAGCCCTTCTCTGCACGCATATGTACACACCACAAACTCTTTCTCAGGATCAGCAATTTGTAATATAGGAGCTGAAATAAGTTTCTGTTTCAATTGTTCGAAACTGTTTTGGCATTTTTCAGTCCACACAAACTTAACACCCTTCCTTTGTAATGAGGTTATGGGATTTGCTATCGCAGAAAATCTCTCCACAAACCTGCGATAATAGCATGCTATTCCCATAAATGATCTTACTGCTGAGACATCAGTGGGAACTGGCCATTCTTTAATGGCTTTGATCTTTTCAGGGTCAACAGCAAGTCCTTTCTCAGAAATAATATGGCCTAAATATTGAATTTTATCTTTATAAAATTCACATTTACTGAACTTGGCATATAGCTGGTTTTCTTTTAAAGTTTGCAACACTATTCTCAGATGTTCCTTGTGTTCCTCTTCGTTTTTAGAATAGACTAAGATATCATCTATGAACACAAGAACAAATTTGTCCAAATACTTATTCAACACACTGTTCATCAGACACATAAAGGTGGCAGGGGCATTCGTCAAACCAAAAGGTAGGACTACAAATTCGTAATGCCCATACCTGGTTCTAAATGCCGTTTTGCTGATGTCTTCTTCTTTTATTCTGAGCTGGTGATACCCAGTTCTGAGGTCTATTTTAGAGAATACTGAAGCTCCTCTCACTTGATCAAAAAGATCATCAATTCAAGGAAGTGGATACCTATTCTTAATGGTCAGTTTATTCAGTTGTCGATAGTCAATACACATCCTAAAAGTTCCATCCTTCTTTTTCACAAATAACACTGGGGCTCCCCAAGGAGACACACTGGGTCTAATATAGCCCTTATCCAATAATTCTTGCAGCTGCATCTTTAGCTCCATCAGTTCTGGTGGGCTCATCCGATAAGGAGCTCGGGAAATAGGTGTAGCTCCCGGCACCAGATCTATAGAAAAATCAATCTCTCTTTGAGGGGGAAGATGAGGGATTTCCTTGGGAAAGACTTCCTTAAATTCTCTGATGACTGGTATAGCATCCAGTAACTCTTCCTCAGTTTGTTGTTCTATTTCTTCTACATGCACTGCATAGACTTGGTATCCTTTTCTAGATGTTCTTTTTAATTGTAAGGCTGATATTTGTCTTATTGAAATGGATTTTGGTTTCCCTTTTAGTGTAAAAGGTTTCCCTTCCTCATCCACACAATGCAAGGTTTTATCCCAGCAATTCATCAAAGCTTTCTTCTTTTCCAGCCAATCCATTCCTATCAGCAAGTCATAGGATCCTAATGGCAATATGTTCAAATTTACTTCTGTTGTAAAGCCATTTAATTGTAGTGCTGTTTTGGGCAATTTATGTGTAACTTTTCTCTTAGTTCCAGTGGCCAGCTGTACCAACCATGACTGTTGAAATTTTTCAGGTTTAATTTTACATTTTTCTACAATTCCAGGACTAATGTAACTTAATGAAGCACCTGGATCAATCAAAACAGTAACAGGTAAGTCAGAAATCTTACCCTCCATTTCCACCATGGTTGCTTGATGTTCTGCTTGCCGATTTTCCAATGCTGCACTGATAGTTGGTATGTTTCTGGCTATGTCATTGACTGTTGTTGCCTCTCGCTCTTCGCTGATCAGGTGTATATTTCGATGGGGGCAGTCCATCATCATATGGGGTTCTCCACAGCCCCAAAATTTCAGAGGTTCCTTCATTCTGACTGTCCCTTCCTTTCTATTGTTCCCTTCTACTGGTTTTGAAGCCACTTGGGACTGAGCAGTTTGACTTTCTTTTGGTTTGCTGAACTTTTTCCTTTGATGATCTCTACCAAAATTCCTTAAATATGCTGGTTTTGGTCTCTTTCCTTTGAACTCAACCTTTTTCGTCCTGCTCTTCCCTTGTTCAGCTTTACCTTTAAATTGCTGATAACATAGTCTTGCTTTTCTAACAACTTCATCCATGGTCTTTGGATTGTCAAACTCAATTTTCTCTTTGTAACCATTAGGCAAAAAATTTAAAAACCTTTGCACTTTGGCCTTTTCTTCTCTAATGTAGGGAACATACCTCAGTAAATTTGTAAACTTAGTGACAAACTCATCAATAGTGAGTTGTCCTAGCCTAAGTTCATGGAATTCTTTCGCTTTATCGTCATAATATTGTTCATTCAAATAACGACTTTTGAACTTCGTATGAAAATCTTCCCAAGTAACTCTTTTTTCATCAATAGCATGCACCATTTTAGTCTCTTCCCACCAGAGTGTAGCTTTGCCTTGCAGCTGATACACAACTAGTCTAGCCTTCAGATTACTCTCATATTCATATACTTGGAAATACTTGATCATGTTCAGCAACCATGCTTCAGCATCCTCTTCCTTCTCTCCATCATAGGAAGGCGGTTTGATCTTTCTAAATTCTCCCTGCAACTCTCTTTTCTGTTTATGCTGATGTCTAGCAGCCTCATCCTCATCGGATTCCTCCATCTTCCTCTTTCCGGAACCTTCACCCTCCTGGCTGTTCCGGGAAGTTAGTTCTCTGATGAGCTTTTCCTGCTCCTTGCTGGCTGATGACAACAAGTCATTCTGGCTTCTCAGTTCAGCCAACTCTCATTGCATCCGGTGCAACATGGCCAGTACCGGGGCATTGGGATCTGGAGTAGCAAATTCATTTTGCAGATCTACATAAAATCCTTCACCTTCAGCCATTACAACTGTATACACTTACAACACAGATTAGCAACGTTGATAAACTTCAGAAAACAAAATAAATGTAATAAGCAGTGAGCACAAAACGATAGCCCAATTTTTTGTAACTAGTGCTCCGATACCATTTGTAACGCCTCCAGTTTTCGAAATTTTTTTTATTTTTTTTTATGCACATGTAAATTCCCTTATTATGTCCGCTATCCTTTTTAAAGCTATTTTCATTAAATCCATATATTTCACATATATACATGACATAGGATAATAATATATCCGAACTACCATATGTATACAGCTTGCACATATATTTATATATATATATATTCCTACATATATATATGTCAGAAGAGAAGGGTATGTCTCTTATACCATATACACGCATTTGGAATTTATAGCTATTTATGTATATATAACATTTTTATAAGGATAGATACCGTATCTACATATACCATAGGAGTATGGTTCTTAATTTCTTTAACATGTATACCTCTTGAGTTCATATATGTATCTCGGCCACAACCATATATATATACATCCTTATTAGTATATTTACTATACCTATTTTATATTTCACATACAAGGGTGTATCAACATAGAATACTAGGGCTGTTCAAACTATTATATGTATATCCAAATGATAACACTTCGTAAAGCCCGTTTAAACTTTGCACGATAACCTTTGTAGTTAAACTCTTGTATATTTATAAAATTCCACATGAAATCTCACAGGTATAGGCTACTACCACTCGAGTTCATCATGGGAGTTCGAGTTCTTTATCGCTCGTCACAACAGGTGATATGTACCGACGCGCTATTCCATGATAGTTTCAACTTATGATAATATCCACGTTCATGAGTTTTCCACAAACTCCAAAGCACTGTAACCTGGTCGAAGTCTTAGTGCTAATTTTAACCTCGTGTATCATGAAATGCTTTGACATCTAATTTCCTAAATTAGTGTCATAGAGATACGGTGTTTAAAGCATTGAAAACGTAGCTTTTGATATTATTCCATTGCGTACATATCGGTTAATTTGTTTTTTTTTTTTTCCATAGTGTCTTAATATTCACGTTCACACCACATAAGGTTTGAGTTAGAAAAACTTATATTCGTTCCACGTCGCACTTGGCTGCGTACAGGCGCCGTCTGAGGGACTGTAAACTCCCTTTCCGAGATTGAGATGGTTCCTACGTGTACTGCCTCCACAAACCCTAATTTGAATGTCAATGCATAGGATATGGCGTGTTTACTTCTTCTCGGCCTGTCATTCATTTTTCAGCTGCAGCGGTCCGTAACACCTCAAGCCATTTGTCGGTGTTTGCAGGTTTCTCAGTACCCGAATGCAACTGAAGCTGTAGGTGTCGCCTCCTTCCGAATCACGGTATGACGGCCAGTTTTTTTTCGATTATTTAAAATGGTTTTCTATTGCAGTTGAGACGTAACAGATGAGAATGAAGGTAGTCTGCAGTAGCCGAAAGCAACAGAGAAATTGACAGTTGGCGGTTCGAATGGATTTTCCAACCCAAATCGGGATTCTATAGGGATTCGCGACTAGGAAAATTTAGGGTTCATTTGTTTCTTTCTAAGAGGGCCCTTCAGTCGACTGCAGAACCAGAACTTTCCCATAGTTTTATTTCTGTTCGCATTTCCCTTGCGAGTTCCTCAAATTCATGCCTTGAGTAGACAGAGGGAGGGTCTGCCTATCCCTCGGACCTCTGTGACCGAGGCTAACGCTCCATTGAACATTTAACCTCTCGTTTGGAGTTTGTTCTGCAAGAATTCGAAGTGATGATTTCTTGCTTTTGTTATTATGTTCACAGTATGGGTTGAGTCTTTGCGGGTTATATCGGTCTTGGGTCCTGGTGCATACAGAATGGCTTCTTGTGAGGTCAGGATACCGATCTACTATATCGGTGGTCCACCTCCCGGAATGCCATCTCTCTGCTTATATCTGGACGTTGGGGTGATGATGATCTATCTTCAGCGCGACCACTCTGTCACGTGACTGAAGAGGAAGTGAACCTCATGCTTCTGGAGTAGAAAACTCGGTTCGGTGGGATTGCAGGACCTACTGGTAGCATTTTCTTCGGTCGCTATTCAATAATATAGCTGTGTCGAATCCTATTTGATTCGGTTTTGATGCCAATGAACTCTGTTACCAACTCGGTGGCCATTGGGGAATAGAGAATTTGGGTGGTAGTCCGAAGGTGGATCCCCACCATTCGACTTGTTTTCTATGATTTCAATTAATTAGAAAACGGTAGGGTTACATAGCAGTCTTGTTATACGCCCTTGTTCCCTACCTCATGGATCTAAGGGTTTACAGTCATGGCTCAAGAAGTGCGTATTGATACCGGTGATATATTTACGCATTTTTTTTTTCTTCTATACAGATGTGCCACATTATTACCCGAACGGTTATTTTCTCCCGGTATCTAAGTCGTCACCGGGGACGTATTACTTTGGTTGACTCTGTTATCTATTGGCATTTTGATTGTAATGTTGTCTACAGACCTTCAAGATACCGTGTTTCCATCCTTCGGTATTTTTTTCCAAGTTAGTTTGGTCTGATATGTTTGAAATGAAGTTTTGTTTATTATTCTTCTGCTAAATAGCTCTCCCATATGTATATTTTTTTTTTTCATTATATGAATCATATGTTCTGTATTCAGTTGATAAATGCGTATGGACCATTTGGTTGTTTTACTTCTGCAGGCTTACGGGGGTTCGATATACTGACTCGTTTTCACAAAACGAGCCGAGTCGGCATTTAATGGTTCATGTATATTCCCAGTTGTGTTTCGTGAACCAACGGTATTTGGATTTTCTGCGTTCATATATATGTATAACGGTGTTGGTAACACCGAAGGTTTCGTTAGGAGTTATGGTTGACTGAGTCCAACGTTTCTTTGTTCAGTTCGTTTGATTCTCATTTATCCTTTTGTATACTTTTTTCTTTTACGCAAGAGTTCCCCATGCTATGGTAGAGATGAAGAGATTCGTGGCGCATGATAAAAGCTCTAGTCTTATTACTTCATGCATGGATTTAGATTTAATACAAGTTGGACCTCCTATTTTATTTATTTCAAGATGCTAGGTAAAATTTTAAACTGTGAGGTACGTGGGTAAAGGAAATCCGAATTATTAATTTCGTACCATAGTCTTTTCTCTTTTATACGCAGCCTATAAAAGTTCGGTTCGATTGCCATTATTTAATAGCCTACAAATGAGAACATTAGTTCCCATATGTAGCCATAATTATGTATAAAATCATAATAATCATTCGGCCATATAACACAATTTTCAATTTAGTTTTGGACTATTTTACCCTATCTCAGGGTTATGAGAAGAGTTCAACCATAAGGAGCTCTATATAGGATTTCGATGTATAAATGAGATTTCTTTTGTTTTTCCTTTATGTTAATTTAAGCATCAAGATAGAATTATAGGTGAAGTTCTTCAATTCTAAATATCATCAACTTCGATAGGATATAGTTACTCATTTTCTAGTACTATTATAATGGTTAGAATATGCACACATGAAATTTATAAAAGCTATAGATGTAGAATGTTCATATCACCACTCTATTTTTTTTCTATATCGCTTGATGACTGTGCTGCTACATACACTACATTTTTCAGTGTTACTATAATGTTTCTTTTTCAATACACATAATCACATCATATCAGTTTGGTGTCTATGGGAATTTTAACAAATTTAATCATCTATAGAGGCCAAGTAACTTCAGATCTAGACCAACTTGGGTTTAGAGATTCTGGAGTTTCTACTCTATAGGTTTCTGGTCTACAACAAACAGATTCTGGAAGGTGCATCCTTAAGGACAAATCTGTTAAATGTAGCACCAAAATTTTGCAATTGTCATAAATAAAAATTGATATGTAGCCAATTCATACTATAATAAACCATAGTAATAAAAATTTCAGAACATACCACACAATCTGCAAATTGACCAACCTCCCAACCTTAGAGTCCTATTTGTCTCCCAGGACTCACCCCCGAGCAGAGATCACCTCCTAGAACAGATCTACCTCTGATCAACCTAGGAGCAGCTTATTTAAGCTCAAAATTCCCCAAAGCATGTTTCTAATTCTGCGTCCAGAATAGCAGGATGCTTTCTTTCCTGTTTAGCCTAGGCTTCCCATCTTTGGGATTCTTTAAAGCTATTTTAAGCTTTTTCCTCAGCTTTTCCAGCTTTATCCCACCTCTTCCCAACTATTCCTCTTCATTGGGGTAATTTAGATTCTCCTCAAATCTAAATAAATTTCTTTCAAGGAGTTTTAGAAAGATTTTTGGGGATTTGTTGCCTTATCCATCCTCATGGATTTGGTAAGTGATCTCAATTCTCTTTTTGGTCAAAATGCACAATCATTTTATTTATTTCCTCAAATAAAATATGCCAATACATTCACACCATAGTCATCCCTTGGGGTCCACCCCTTTAGGATTAAAGTTCAAATGTCTAACTTTAAAAAATTCAACACACAAATTGGGGGGTGTTACATAGAACTATAGTATGCACGATAGCCAAAAAAAATAACTAACTAGATTTGTACATTCTTAATGGATTGAATGGTGCTCTTTTTCAAGTCACACTCGATAAGGATTTGCAATTGGATTTTTGAATCCAAAAGTAAGAGAGCACATATGAGAACTCATTTTTGAATGAAATTAATGCAAGTCACCCTATTTATGAGAGATACATCTGCCACAAATATTATTTATATTCCTCCTTCTATTACCCATCATCATTATCACTATGGTGACTTGAGTGTGGATGATATCCATATACATACTATTGAATTCCACGGGAAAATTTGTTTATTGCTAGTTTTCACTTCTTTGTAATATATTTATGTCAACTCAACTCTCTTCTATAGAGATTTATGAACTTAAAAAGTATTTTATTATATATCATGCATTAATGATGAAAGTTATTCAATGCATGTTGGAAGGTTCTTTGTACATAACACCTAGTGTCTCTCCTTAGAAGCAATGACTCGAAAAATATCATAAACACCAATGATACATAGCCTCAAGTCAATGATAAAGGTCTTTCAATTTCGAGAGTGAAATTCAAAATTTTCAATTACTTTACATTTTTCAAGGATATTCAAAGAGGGAATGAATTTTACTTAATTTTCCTTATCTAAATTCAATAATAAAGGTGTTCTAATCATTTTATCTTAATTCAAATCAACTAGGAAACCATTGTATCCATTTTTTCCTTTCCTTGAATGAAGGATGAGGGTACTACAATTATTTTTGTTTGTCATTTTGGAGCTAATTGTGTCTAGCATGGGTCCACTATCTCTAATGCAGATAAAGCAGATTGAAAGGAGATGGAAATTCTCTTAGCCAATCTATGTTGAATCCATAGAGGGAATGGAGATAACCTAATAAAATGTGCTAGAGAAGGGGATCCCACTTGGGGTTTTTTAGACTATAAGGCTAATAGAGATAGATGGTTGAATTATTGTAGGACAAAAATACTAGTACATATTTTCTTATCCATTCTTTTGTTGAATCCAGTGGAGTGAATGGAGATAGCCTAAGGAACTATGTGGTATAGAAGGGAATCTCGAGCCCTTGCATAGATATATGGTGGGATTATTATAGGAGGGAAATACACTAAAGTATCACATTGCAAATGGGTAGAAGGCGGTTAGTGGTTTGCTTTTTCTTCTACTGTGTGAGAAAAACCTTTTTTATAGTGTAAGGCTACTACAATAAATAAAAAGGAATTGACGAGAGTGTTAGTCCAATAACGAAAATACCATTGCAATATATAAAAACAATAGGAAAGAAAGGAATGGAAACCATGAAAAGTAATTATATCCATATACCATTGGTAAGAACATTGTTGTTATGACATAGAGAATGAGTGAGTGTATGTAAAGTGTCCCTTCTCTCCTTGTGAGGGTTATTTTATGTTACTTGGAAGTTCTTTCCTTTCTTTTATCAAAGAAATGTGATTGAGTTGTCAATGGAGGAGTTAAAGTAGAAATCACTGGATATGGAGGCTCCAAATGATTACTCGAGACTATTATAGGTTGTAGTATTATTCAAATAACATAACCTTGCTTTTTCTTCTCCTTCCAAATTCTATCTCGATGGCCTTGTTTTATAGGATGTGTTAAACATTCCACAAAAACTAGTTTCCAATGTGAATGAACCAAGTTTGAAGTGTGATTTCACATACAAAGAGGATTGGAACTACCAAATAACTCCACCATTAATGGAAATTTAGCTCAAAGACAACCTAGTGCACCACCTTGAGAGTACCTCTAACATGATTCTTTAATTCATTATGGTATATTCATGGAATAATTCACTTCTAGGAGGTTTGCACAACTATTGAAGGAAAAAATATGCAAAATCATAACTATTAAGTCATGCAAATGAATTAAAATCCATGTTGCATAATTTTTGGTGTTGCATTCACGGTTGTGGTAAATTTCCATATAATAACACTTTACTATTGGTATCAACGAGTTATGTGGTAATCATGGTTATAAAATGGTAAGTGGTTTTTTAGTGATGATGATTGCCCCATGATGTGTTCGTTGGAAATATTTTCATTGATGGAAAAGGAGAAGATTAGGATCAACAAAGGTGTATAGGAGCAGCAGTAAAGACAAAGAGAAGCAGCAAGATATGCAGTAGCAAGGTGAAAAGAAGCAACAGATACATTGGTGGTTTGGTAGAACATTGATGTTGACATGTTGATTGAGTTGCATTGTTGTGATGCAAAGGAAAGAATCGAAGGCAAAGATAAATATTGTTGTGATGCATTAATGGTAAATATTTTTATTTGATATTGGCATTTAGCTGATCCAATTAATCATTACATGTGGCTAAAATTAATATTGGAATATTTATTTATTTTTTTGGTCTAATATTCAAGAAATTAAGGATTTGGAAATGAATGAGTGGAAGGCAAAGAGTCAAGCTTATTCACTTCATATTCCTATGTGGGATACAAACATCCACAAAACTATATTTATAGAATATGTTATTTTGGAAAGAATAGTTGCTTAGAGAGTGGAAGAATGTGTGAGATTTCATTGATATATTATGCATTAGTTACCTAGTACAAATGGAGCTAATTGAAGCATATTTGAAGGGGGGAAGATGCATAAGTAAAGAAGGAGGTATGCAGAATTGATGACTAGGTAAATTAGCATATGGTTTTCATTTTTGTATGAGGGGATTGTGGTCTCCTTTCGAGTTGTACCTTGATAAGATTCCAGTTGGAGCTGGTTGAGGTAGGAGCCTCTTCTGGGTTGTAGCCTACATAAAACATATGGGAGTTGCAGCTTCATTACATGTTGCAGCTTGCAGAAAATTGAGGTAGAAGACTCCTATAAGTTGGAGCCTACATAAAATCAATTGTAATAAGGAGAAGGATCTTGCCTTTGCATCACAACAATAATAAAATCGCGGTTTTCTCCCTTATGGGTTTCCACTTATATATTATGTCCATATGCATTTTTATTATGTGTTGATATGGTGTATTGGTCTTCTTATTACTTGTTGTTCACATATTCAGTTTGTTGTTAATTCTTTGTTAATATTCTCATGTAATGTTTCATTTAATGAATTTAATGACATGGATTGTGATGTCCACGAATGGGCTAAACTAATTCACCCCCCTCTTAGTTGCTCTCATCCATCGATATCAAAGCTGGTTCCTTTGGTGTAAGACTAATAGCTTGAAGGAGATATGGTTGAGTCATGGAATATCAAAGTGTACTTGTGTTGAGTGCAAAAAACTTTCATGAATGGAGATATAAGGTGAAAACAGATTTAATAGATTATGGACCTAGTGTATGGAAGCTTGGATGTGATGGTTACTGCAAAGAATCTCCCTCTTTGCAAGAACAATAGTGGAATTCTAAGGAAAAATGCATAATGCATAAAAATATTCATAACAAGGATCATGATATGGTAATATATTTAACTTTTGCAAAAGAAATATGAAATAGACTACATCTCATGCATAAAGGAGACAATATTAGTTGCACTATCAAGAAGGAGACGATAATAAGGAAGAAGAAAATTCCATTTCAAAAGGAAAAATTTCATGTACCAGAAATGAGGTATCTCATAGTGTGAATAGATAAGATTTCCATGAAAAAATATAAGTTGAAGAACAAGACAAAACTCGATACTGGTTTCGACTTAAAATAGAATGATTGAAGAATGAAAACAAAAACCTTAAGACACTGGTGCAAATATGTGATGAGAGAGAATATGAAGATAAGGAAGAAATTGTTGGTCTAAAGGCACAACTTGAAGAAGCAAGGATATTAGGAGAGGTTATTAATAACTAACTAAAGGAGAAAGAGATACAATGTGAAAAGTTAGAGGTCTAGACTAATTCAGCTAGAATTGTGTTAGAAGAAAAGAAAAAATTGTGTAAACAATTGGAAGAGGAGGTTTTCTAAATGAAGAACTTATAAAAGGAAACTATTAAAGATGAAAAAGAAACATCAAAAGGACCTACAAAATAAGAACCAAATAAAAATAAGCAGCATAACTAGAAGGAGAAGAATGAATTTATAAATTCTTCAATATCACAAGTGTGGAAATATATCTCATGCTTTCATTTCCATGAACCATGACATATTGCAATAGACTGTAAGAACAAATAAACCAAGAATTATCAGCAACAAATGCAACAAACCAGAAGGCTCCCTCAAACATGCAAATAGAGAAGACAATCATATACCAGGTACATTATAATTTTTATGGGTATTTCCATATGTGCAATAAATTTCAACATAGAGCCATTGAATGTAAATTGTATCCAAAGAAGAGCACAAGAGTACACACACCATTTTTTCCATACCTTGGTCAAATAACATGTTATTTATTTAGCAACCTTGGAAAAAAAGTGAATGACTGTAGGCTCCCATATATACTAAAATACTTTAAGGAGAAGATGAAAGCCACCTCAAACAATCAAAACTATGAGTTAGAAAGAAAAAAACACAAAATAAGGAAGATCACTAAGTCATGGAAGAGAAATGAAAATGAGCATCATATGAATTTTATGAAAAAAAGGGAAATGGGGAAAAAAAGGAAAAAAGGGGGAAGAGGGAGCACAATGTTGTTGAGTGGCTTGAACATTATCAATATTCTAAAGGTTGCTTCTAGTGCACTAAGTATGGGGACACACCATGATATGCAAATATTTGAAAATTTGTACACACAATGCCATAAGTTCTCCCACATATTTTTTCTTGTTGTATCAATCAGTCTATGGTTTTGAAAGGAAACCCACTTGTAAAAGGCAGTATGGGAATAAAAGAATCAAAAGTATCCAAGAGATTCAAGAGATTTTTTATGAACAAATAAATGATGCTAACTAGAAGGTTTAGATATTCATCTGAATGCTTGGTGTCATATACTAGTATGCTCATGTTTTCCCACCCTTGAAAGTGTTAGGTCCCTGTAATTTGTGAGATTGGCAAGACCAAATGTACAAGGGTAACATCAAACCAATATTTGGAGTCCTAGGACCTATCCTTTCCCAGACTCAGAGAGGGCTCTCTCTATGTTTGTGTAAAGGATTTAACTTGTTTGATTTTAGGGTTTTGATTTTAGGCTAGTTATAGGGATTAGGGTTTGTTTGTTTGGTTGGATAGGTTGTCAATAAGAATAGGTAGAGTAAGAGAAAATCAATCCATTGGGCTGTGGAGTCTGCAAAGGTTTTGAAAAGTACAACAATAGGTCAATGGTGTTTCATAAGGCAAGTTAACAAGGCCAAATGGATCTATGTAGGTTTAGTGAGTGTGAAATGAACATGAAGTTATGAATGCAGTAGGTTTCAAAAGGAAATTAAGGATCCTTAAATATACTAGAAACAAGAAAAGCTTTCACGATGATAGCATAGTAAAACTTGAAGAACAATGAAGGATTCTTCAACTAGAATTTTGATAAACAGACCTCAAAATAACAAATAAGTAATCCTAGAGAGAAGTTAAGAATTCTTTGAAAATTACTTTCAAACAAAGAGATCTTTTAACATAACATTTCAGTGAGACTAAAGAGAATTTAAGGATTCTTTAATTAAACTTCAAGGAAGAAAACATAGAGATCAAAGGAGATAGATATAAGTAGGGTGCCAAGAAAGCATATCCTACTCTAAAATTTCTATCCTATGATCAAAGAAACTATGAACATAATGAAAACTGAAGTAAAAAAATGCAAGAGTGGCAATAAATCACCACCTAATAAAGCTCATGAATTCTAGGAATGTGCTTAATCCATTGATGCTCAATCCAAAGCAATCACAATACACCAAAGCCAATTTCTTCAATAAACTCAAAGTCTATATCATATTTAACTCAACAACCAACCAACATGTACAATGAGGCCTCAATGCAAAAATTAACTAGCAAGGAGGACCAAAACCCTAAATAGGGTTTCCGAAATGTCATTAATACATCATAAATGCCATTTTTGTCCAAAGAGACCGTGTAAGGCCCAAGGCACAAAATATTTAACTTAATAAATGTAAAATAACTTCAAACATAATTTCTGAGCTAACTAGGAGTGGTTTGCCTTAAAAGTCCTCAAAAATATCTTTTTTTCAACAAATTTGTGTCTTTTTTTGACTTTGCAGGCAAGGGCACAATGTCGAGGTCCAAGGGTGTAGTGCCTGCACCGGAAAAATTTATTGTTTTGTGACGAGGATTTGGAGGCCTTCTGGGTGTCTAAATGAGCTCCATGATAGCTCATTGGAAAGCTTGTCTAGACTGATTTTTAAAAATACCTTTATTTTTCTGATTGGACTTCATTTAATGGCTCAAAAATGAAATCTCCCAACACTGCGTAGGGCGCAGTACCAACTCTGAAAATAGGGCAGAAAGGTAATTTTTTGGGTGTTTTTGGCACTTTTGGAGTACCAATGCTGCTCCAAATCATCTGAAATTTTTTGTGTATGATGTATTTGGCCTGAGGAACTCAAAAATTTAAACCATTCCTCAAAATAGTTCCCCAGAAAAGAGCGCAGCGCCAGTGGCGTTGCGCCTTTGGCCCTTCAAAAAATAGTTAAAAATCATAATTTACAAAAAAGATGCCAAAATTTGAATTTGTCTTACTAATTATGTTTGGGATGCCTGTAGGGATGCATAAGCAAGGATTTCAAGGTTTTATTTTCCTTTTTCCTCCTTGAAGGCTTGAATCTTTGCAAGGTCTCTTTTGATCTTAGCCCTTGCAATCTTGTTTCTTAAGGCATAATGCCTTGGAATCTTCTTTTGGAGGTTAAGGTCCCTCTTGGAATTTTCCAGTAGACACTCTAAGTGCATATTTTCCCTCTCAATCGAAGGTTCCCGATCATAGTCAATCTCCATGGCAAGCAGCTCACTTGGAGTGAGCTACTCTACCAAGGCTGCCTCTTGCTCTCTCTCCTTGGCTAAGGCCTTATTTAAGCCAACTGTCCTTGGCCTCCTCCTAGGAAGTTGTTCTTCCTCTTCATCAGTGTTCCCATATCTATTCAAGGCCTCATCTAGCTTAGCCTTGGATTTTTCAGCCTCTTTCTGAGCTCTGATGGCTTTGACTTCATATATTGCCTTCTGTGCTTCTAGTTGCTTGTTTTCAACCTCGAAATAATGGATTACATTCTTAGCCCTACCTAGATTGGCTTGTAAATCCCTAATATGGGCATCCTTACTTTGGATCATCATGCTTGAGATCCTTGCCTCATTTTCATCATTACCATCAACATGAATGACCTTCATCATCTTCTTCTTCTTCATCAATGACCTTTCCTTTGCCTTTTTCAAGCTGCTTAGTTTATGTGGAAGGCATGGCCCCTTGCCTCTTGAGGGTAGCAAATACATGCATATTTCCTATTTTCTAGGTCAAAGAAAAAGGTCGAATTTTGATCATTTTAGTGCCTTCACTATTTCTGCCATCATGACTGCTATTGTCATTGGTATCTTCACTGTCCTCTTGGCTGTTATAAACACATTTATACCTCATTTCCCTTATCTGATCCACTGATTTGTGCCTCATCACTATTATCATGGCTTTTTGACCCACTGTCGTCATGATCACTCCTATGTGCTTCATCATTATTTTCCTCACTACCATATTTGTTGCTTTCTTCATTGCTCTTATTAGCAATGCTATGTGCCTTACTATTTTTAGATTCATTATCATCTTCTTCATTTACATTTGCTTCACTTACATCCTCTTCTTTTCTTTCTTCTTCATTTCTCTTTCCATCACTGCCACTTGCCTCGGTATTTTCTTCACTTTTTGATGCACTAGTGCCATGAGATGATGGTGATGGACTATGAGATGGTGATGAAGGAGGGTCATTATCCTTAGGTGAAGGAATGTGAGTAGATGTTGATGGATGTGTAGTGGGGTGTGATGGTGAAGGAGGAATGGGAGGTTGAGAAGATGAAGGAACATCTTGCTGTTGTTGGCCTTGTGGATTGGTGAACACCTCATAAGCAATTAAAACCTCCCATGGAATACCCTTCTACTACAATTGATGCATCACAACCACTTTAATAAGAGAGTGGTGAAAGAGGCTTTGCATCTGCTGAGCATAATCTCTGTTTTTTACAATATAGGACATTTTTCCAATGCCTAGCCTAGCATACTCTAGCCTAGCCTAGCCTAGCCTAGCCCAGGCCAGCCTACCCTAACCTAACCTTGCCTACCCTTACCTAACCTTTCCTAACGTAACCTAGCCTAGCCTACCCTAGCCTACCCTAGCCTAACCTTGGCTACCATAGCCTTACCTTCCCTAACGTAACCTAACCTAGCCTAGCCTAGCCTACCCTAGCCTTAGCTAGCCTAACCTAACCTAGCCTACCCTACCCTACTCTACCCTACCCTAACCTTGACTAACCTATCCTAACCTATCCTAACCTAGCCTAGCCTCGCTTAAATTAACGTAAACTAACCTAACGTAAATTAACCTAGCTTAACCTAACCTAGCCTAACCTATCCTAGCCTACCCTAGCCTAGCCTACCCTAGCTAACCTAGCCTAGCCTACCCTAGCTAACCTAGCCTACCCTATCCTAATCAAGCCTAGCCTAACCTACCCTACCTTAGCCTAAGCTAGTCTAGCTTAGCCTAGCCTAACCTAGCCTTGCCTAGCCTAACCTAACCTAACCTAACCTAACCTAACCTAAACTAACCTAGGCCTAGCCTAGCCTAGCCGAGCCTAGCCAAGCCTAATTTAGCCTAACCTACTCTAGCGTAGCCTAGCCTACCCTAATCTAGCCTACCCTTGCCTACCCTAGCCTACCCTTGCATACCCTATCCTATCCTAGCCTAGCCTACTCTATCCTAGACTACTCTAGCCTACCCTACTCTATCCTAGCCTAGCTTAACCTAGTCTAGCCTAGCCTAGTCTAGCCTAGCCTAACCTAGTCTAGCCTAGCCTAACCTAATCTAGCCTACCCTAGTCTAACCTAGCCTAGCTTACTCTAGAATAGCCTAGCCTAGCCTAGCCTACTCTAGCCTACTCTAGCCTAGCCTACTCTAGCCTACTTTAGCCTAGGCTAGCCCAACCTAGCCTACTCTAGCCTACTCTAGCCTACTCTAGCCTAGTCTACCCTACCCTAGTCTAACCTAGCCTAGCCTACTCTAGCCTAGCCTACCCTAGCCTACCCTAGTCTAACCTGCCCTAGCCTACCCTAGTCTAACCTAGCCTAGCCTACTCTAGCCTAGCCTACTCTAGCCTAACCTAATATAGCCTACCCTACCCTATTTTAACCTGGCCTAGCCTACTCTAGTGTACTCTAACCTACTCTAGCCTAACCTAGCCTACTCTAGCCTAGCCTAACCTACTCTAGCCTAGCCTAACCTAGTATAACCTAGCCTAGCCTACTCTAGCCTAGCCTACCCTAGCCTAGCCTATCTTAGACTAGCCCAGCATACTCTATCCTACTCTAGCCTAGCCGAGCCTAGTCTAACATTGCCTAGCCCACTCTAGCCTAGCCTACCCTAGCCTAGACTACTCTGGCCTACCCTAGCCTACTCTAGCCTAGCCTACCCTAGCCTACCCTAGTCTAACATAGCCTAGCCTACTCTAGTCTAATCTAGCCTAGCCTAGTCTAGCCTAGCCTACCCTAGTCTAGCCTAGCCTAGCCTACTCTAGCCTAGGTTAGCCTAGCCTAGCCTGCCCTAGCCTACCCTAGCCTACCCTACACTAGCCTAACCTAGCCTAACCTAGCCAAGCCTAGCCAAGCCTAGCCTAGCCTAGCCTAGTCTAGCTTAGCCTAGCCTAGCCTAACTTAACATAAACTAACCTAACCTAAAATAACCTAAAATAACCTAACCTAGCCTACCCTAGCCTAGCCTAACCTAGCCGAACCAACCCTAGCCTAGCCTAGCCTAGCCTAACCTAGCCTACTCTACCTTATCCTAATCTAGCCTACCCTACCCTAGTGTAACCTGGCCTAGCCTACTCTAGCCTAGCCTGGCCTACTCTAGCCTACTCTAACCTACTCTAGTGTATCCTAACCTAGCCTAGCCTAGTCTAGCCTAGTCTAACCTAGCCTAGCCTAGGCTAGACTAGCCTAGTCTAACCTAGCCTAGCCTAACCTAGTGTAGCTTAGCCTAGCCTAACCTAGCCTAGCCTAGCCTACCCTAGCCTAGCCTACCCTACTCTAGCCTAACCTAGCCTAGCCTAGCCTAACCTAGCCTAACCTACTCTAGCCTACCCTAGCCTACCCTTGCCTACCCTTGCCTACTCCGGCCTACCCTTGCCTACCCTATTCTACTCTAGCCAAGCCTAGCCTAGCCTAGTCTATCCTAGCCTAGCCTAGCCTACTCTATCATATCCTAGTCTACCCTAGCCTTGCCTAGCCTAGCCTAGCCTAGCCTAACCTAGCCTAACCTAGATGAGCCTACTCTAGCCTAGCATAACCTAGACTAGCCTACCCTAATCTAACCTAGCCTAGCCTAGCCTACTCTAGCCTAGCCTAGCCTAGCCTACTCTAGCCTAGCCTACCCTAGTCTAACCTAGCCTAGCCTACTCTAGCCTAGCTTACCATAGCCTACCCTAGTCTAACCTAGCCTTGCCTACCCTAGTCTAACCTAGTCTAGCCTACTCTAGCCTAGCCTACCCTAGTCTAACCTAGCCTAGCCTACTCTAGCCTTGCCTAGCCTACCCTACCCTAATCTAGCCTAGCATAGCCTAGCCTAGCCTAATCTAGCCTAGCCTAGCCTAGCCTACCCTACCCTACCCTAATATAACCTAACCTATCCTAGCCTAGCCTAGCCTAGCCTAGCCTAGCCTAGCCCAGCCGAGCCTAGCCTAGCCTAGCCTAGCCCAGCCTAGCCCAGCGTAGCCTAGCCTAGCCCAGCCTACTCTAGCCTAGCCTAGCCTAGCCTAGCCTACTCTACTCTAGCCTACCCTAGTCTAACCTAGGCTAGCCTACTCTAGCCTAGCCTAGCCTACCCTAGTCTACCCTACCCTAGCCTAGACTAGCCTACTCTAGCCTATCCTACCCTACCCTAGCCTAGCCTACTCTAGCCTATCCTAGCCTAGCCTAGCCTAGCCTACTATAGCCTATCCTAGCCTAGCCTACTCTAGCCTATCATAGCCTAGCCTAGCCTAGCCTACTCTAGCCTAGCCTAGCCTAGCCTAGCCTAGCCTACCTGGCCTAAGTTACCCTACCCTACCTTAGCCTAGCCTAGCCCACCGTATCTTAGCCTAACCTAGCCTAGCCTAGCCTAACCTAACCTAGCCTAGTGTAACCTAACCTAACCTAACCTAGCCTAGCCTAGCCTAACCTAGCTTAACCTAGCCTATTTTAGACTAGCCTATTTTAGCCTAGCCTAGCATGCTCTAGCCACCCTAGCCTACTCTAGCCTACCCTACCCTAGTCTAACCTATCCTACTCTACCCTAGTCGACCCTAGTCTAACCTAGCCTAGCCTACTCTAGCCTAGCCTAGCCTAGCCTAGCCTACCCTACCCTACCCTACCCTACTCTAGCCTAGCCTAGCCTAGCCTAGCCTACTCTAGCATATCATGCCTAGCCTACTCTAGCCTATCCTAGCCTAGCCTACTCTAGGCTATCTTAGCCTAGCCTAGCCTACCCTACTCTAACTTAGCCTAGCCTACTCTAGCCTAGCCTACCTAGCCTAAATTACCCTACCCTAACTTAGCCTAGCCTAACCTAGGGTATCTTAGCCTTGCCTTGCCTAGCCTAGCCTAGCATAGCCTAGCCTAACCTAACCTAGCTTAGGGTAACCTAACCTAACCTAACCTAGCCTAGCCTAGCCTAAGTTAGCCTAGCCTAACCTAGCCTAGCCTAACCTAGCTTAATCTAGCCTATTTTAGCCTAGCCTAGTCTAACCTAGCCTACTCTAGCCTACCCTAGCCTACCCTAGTGTAACTTAGCCTAGCCTACTCTAGCCTAGCTTAGCTTAGCCTAGGCTAGCCAAGCCTAGCCTAGCCAACTCTAGCCTAGCCTAGCCTACTCTAGCCTAGCCTAGTCTACTCTAGCCTAGCTTAGCTTAGCCCTACATAATCTTCTCTAGCATATTCTAGGCTAAGCTAGACTACTCTATATTAACTTGTGTAGCCTACTCAAGCTTACTCTAGCTTAAGCTATAGCTTTTTTTTGTCTATCCCACCCTAGCTTAGCTTATTCTATCCTTGTGTAGCCTAGTCTAATTTAGTCTATCCTAGCCCACTCTAGCTTAGCCTAGTCTAATGTGAAGCAATCTAGATTCCTAAGAGTTTATATATATACATGTTGTAGTTGAAAATTTTAATCAAATATATATTCAAAAACAATCTTACTAAACATTTATAATACATTTTAATTTGATCATATATATTTAAATATAAAAGCATTACAATTTTATATTATATAAATTCAAAAAAAAAATTGAAACATTATTTTATTTTAAATAAAAAAATACAGTGTACCATTAATAAAATGTAGTGCAGAACTTAAATAACATATTATATATTTAAATTTAATAATCATTTTAAAAAATAAATTAAAGTAAACAACATTAATAAAGAAATTATTTAAACACAAATTAAATTAAAAGCTATTAATAAAAGTTTAAATATGACAAAAAAATATTGAAAATAAATTAAATGTATGAAAATATAATTTAAAATACAGTGAAGTTAAATGTAAAAGGAAAATGGAATCTAAGTTATAAGATATAAATGAAAAATATATTTTTAAATGAAAAACATAATTGAAAGTCATTTTGAGAAATCTAATAATCTAAATAAAGTATTTAGAGAATTTTTTTTTATTTTTATTTTAGAGGACCTCCAAAACTGATTATAAGAGTAACAAGTTAAGTTAAATAATAATTTTAATTGAGAAAAAGAACACACATAATCACATAATTGTAAAGGTAAAAAACCAATTTAAATAAAGCTGCAAACTTTGAAGAAGATAAACTAAATAAATAAATGGAATGATCTTAAATGAATGAAATACTAGTTAGATGTATAAAACTACTGTTATAAATTAAGCCCAGCAAAACAAATCAGCAAAAACTAAAACTTACTCATTTCAAAATTAAATAAATTAACTAAAAAATGCTAAAATAAACAGATTAGAGTTCCTCTTGAGAACAGAATTTAGAAGATTGATAGAAACTACATCTATGACTGACTTAACATATTTCACATAAAGTACCCAAAAGATTAACTGAAAATGCCCTATTTCTATTCTTGTTCTCTTTTGACGTTCTCATACCCTATTCTTGTTCTAGTTTGACTTTTTGGTTATTAAAGGGCTAAAAAAGCAAATTATAAATAACATCCTTATTCTTATTCTAGTTTGACTTTGTAGTTATTAGAGGGTTGGAAAAACAAATTCAAAAATAAAACATAATTATTTGAGGTTATGGTTAAAATAGAATTATTTCAGGTAATAATAGAATTTTTCAGTTTTCTTATTTTCTTCTCCAATTCTAACTTTGATGATAGATTTATTTGTAAAATTTCAAGAACAATATTTACTATTTTATAAAATTATAAATATTCTAAATATTTTTACTATTTTATTAATTTATAAATATTCTAAATATTTATGTTTTGTAAAGAAATTAAAAATTTACAGATATTCATGTGGAATCAAAATCCTGAGGACAAACTTGAAAAAACATCGAAGAAAAGTTAGTGTGCGGAGAGCTTTTATTTATACTTTTGATTGTTCCAGATTAACTCAGAAACATGGGGAGTTGTTACAGATTAAGCGACAATTATTCCATACCGAGTTGTATCGAGCACTTCTTTGCAAATTTTCGCAGTATAAAATTCTAAGTAAGTGGATCCTTAGAAATTTACGAAACAAACTCAGTAGGAACTCAGGAATATTCACTAGAAACTGTAACTCTAGAGTTTTCCAGGAAATGTGATTGGGGTTTGTGTTTTGAGAGTAAAGCTTAGAGGAAATTTAACTAATTGTAATTGAAGGCCATGGAGGTTTTATTCCTCTGCATCACACGATACAACGGATCTCCTTAATAATTTTAAGAGAAATTAAACATATCTTTTTAAAGGCCTCCAATGCCATTGACTATTGTGCGGACGAGAGAGTAATTGTCTCTCTACTTGTCCCATCTGCATTTTTTATTTCAGGCATGCAATGCCATGGTGGGGTGAGCATGGGTAACCACATTAGTAAAAACTAATGTGGTTGATATACGCCGATAGGCGTATATAAAATAGATTTACAACCACATTTACCAATGTGGTTGATATAGGCCGATAGGCCTATATCCACTACTCATCACATTAATTTATATATCAATAAATAAATATTATATATAATAAATTTATTATATTAACTTGAAATATATATTATATATAAATAAGAATATTAATATATTAAGTATATTAATTATGATTAAAATCACCAAAATATTATATATATATTAATAATATTATAATAAGTATTAATAATATATATTAAAATTATTTATTAATATATTAAAAATATTAACTATATACATACTATAAATTAACTTGAAATATATATAATATATATTAATATAAAAATAATATTAATAATATATAATAATTTAATATTTATTTATATATTAATATCATAGATGTTTATATTATTAATAAACCAAAAGAACTAATAATATATTAATAATATATATTATATCATAGTTGGTTATATTATTAATAATATATATTAATAATATTATAATATTACTAATAATCATTATTTATAAATATTTGAATATTTATTTATAATGATTATTGATAATATTATAATATTATTAATATTACTAAATATTATTAATATATATTATTAATAATATTATAATATTAATAATCAACATTATTAATAAATATATGAATATTTATTAATAATATTATAATATTACTAATAATCATAATTAATAAATATTTGAATATTTATTTAAAATGATTATTAGTAATATTATAATATTATTAATATTATTAAATAAATATTATAATATTATTAATATATATCATTAATAATATTATAATATTACTAATAATCATTATTAATAAATATTTTAATATTTATTTATATATTAATATGATAGATGGTTATATATTAATAATAATATTAATATATTATAATATATTAATAAATTAATATATTAATAACATATATATTAATAATATTAATATATTATAATACATTAATAATATAAATTATATCATAGTTGGTTATATTATTAATAATATATATTAATAATAATATTATAATATTACTAATAATCATTATTAATAAATATTTGAATATTTATTTATAATATATATTAATATAATAATAATATTAAACTCAAGAGAGTAATAAACCATATGAAACAACTAAAAAGAACTAATAAACCCAAGGGTTTAATATTATAAACCAAAGGAATTGGTGAACCCAAGGGGATTGATTTAAACATTGAGACAATTGTTCTCACAATGCGATGTTTGATCATGGATGACATTGATCGATTATTCATATTATAAACCAAAAGAACTAATAACCCCAAGGGTTTAATATTATAAACCAAAGGAATTGGTGAACCCAAGGGAATTGATTTAAATATTGAGACAATTGTTGTCACAATGCGACGTTCGACCAACTATGACCATCGTTGGCCATGGGTGATATTCATATTGAGACAATGTTTGTCAGAATGTGACATTTGATTGTGGATGACATTGATCGATTATTCATATTATAAACCAAAAGAACTAATAAACCCAAGGGTTTAATATTATAAACAAAAAGAATTGGTGAACCCAAGGGAAAACCATTACCCAACAAATTATAAACCAAATGAATTGGTGAACCCAAGGGAATTGATTTAAACATGGATGACATTGATCAATTATTTATATTATAAACCAAAAGAACAAATAAACACAAGGGTTTAATATTATAAACCAAAGGAATTGGTGAACCCAAAGGAAAACCATTACCCAACAAATTATAAACCAAAGGAATTGGTGAACCCAAGGGAATTGATTTAAACATTGAGACAATTGTTGTCACAATGCGACGTTCGACCAACTATGACCATGGTTGGCCATGGGTGATTTTAATATTGAGACAATGTTTGTCAGAATGTGACATTTGATCATGGATGACATTGATCGATTATTTATATTATAAACCAAAAAAAATAATAAACCCAAGTGTTTAATATTATAAACCAAAGGAATTGGTGAACCCAAGGGAAAATCATTACCCAAAAAATTATAAACCAAAGGAATTGGTGAACCCAAGGGAATTCATTTAAACATTGAGACAATTGTTGTCACAATGCGACGTCGGACCAAGTATGACCATGGTTGGCCATGGCTGATTTCATATTCAGACAATTTGATGATAGATGACATTGATCGATTATTCATATTATAAACCAAAAGAACTAATAAACCCAAGGGTTTAATATTATAAACCAAGGGAATTGGTGAACCCAAGGGAATTGATTTACGAAACAAACTCAGTAGAAATTTACGACACAAACTCAGTAGGAACTCAGGAATATTCTAGAGTTTTCCAGGAAATGTGATTGGGGTTTGTGTTTTGAGAGTAAAGCTTAGAGGAAATGTAACTAATTGTAATTGAAGGCCATGGAGGTTTTATTCCTCTGCATCACACGATACAACAGATCTCCTTAATAATTTTAAGAGAAATTAAACATATCTTTTTAAAGGCCTCCAATGCCATTGAATATTGTGCGGACGAGAGAGTAATCGTCTCTCTACTTCTCCCATCTGCATTTTTTATTTCAGGCATGCAATGCCATGGTGCGGTGCATCTGAGCATGGGTATAATTAACACCCACTAAACACTGCCCCTATTAATGTGACTCTTCCTGGAGCTGAACTTTCAAGTGACTAAACACTGCCACTAATACATGCAGCAGTTTTTGTAGGATTAATGATTTAAAGATATCATTAACCATTATTTCAATGTGCAGAAAATTGTGTTCAAATCCACCGGATATGAAGGTGGGAGAAGCAGATCCTGTGCGTCTTGCAAAAAAAACTGGGGAAGCTGCAAAGCGAAGAAGGAAGAGAAAAAGGGAGGCGATAATAAGAAAACGGAGGAGAAGGAACCCCTACTGAGAAGATCTCTGAGGAAATAAATATAGGAAAAGAAACCCCCTACTGAGAAGATCTCTGAGGAAATAAATATAGGAGAGGAAACCCCCTACTGAGAGCAAACGGCCAAGAGTTACTCGAGAAAGCGGAGGAGAAAACCACAAAAACTATGGCATCTATGACAGCCAAGAAAACCACA
>JAXQQM020073881.1:0-12519 GCA_034641835.2 Pinus albicaulis | reverse complement strand
TTCACGTGTGGTCCACTTTCCCTCTGCAACACCACAACCAATACAAGGAAAATACCCTCTAGCGGAGGTTATAAAGGACGATTTTAGTGTTATAAAATTGGCCAAAATTTTCAAAAAAACATTTTCTACAACATGCGTTTTTGGTAACGGAGGTTTTGATGGAGCTTCTAACAGAACTTCAATACAACTAAAAAAAATAGGCGGCCAAAGGTTTTTATGGATGTATTTATTATCGGTGTGTGATTCATGTGTGAACGCACTGGTGCATTTTAACCTGTACGCACCGATACTATAAACATACCAAGCATCGGGATGGAAAAAAAATTCGGAAGCCTCGGTGTGTGTCACCAACAAATACACACCAAGCCGATAGAAGGTGCATGCACTGGTATATTCAAATTATAGTTGTAAAGAGCCTAGGCATTTAATGCAAATAGTAATGGTGCGTTCCAAATAAAAATGAACCAGTGCATTCATCTTGTTGTACACGATATCCCCTTCATTCGAATTTTTGGCCATTAGCCCCTCTTGAAACTTTCAAAAGTCCCTACCGTGGCCTAAGAGACCCTTTTTCAGCTTATCGTTGCCTTCCTCTGCACCCAGACTTCACAATCGGAGACCGAAAGGCTCGTTGTTGAAAATTTTGAATCCTAAGCCCTTTTTGGGCTCAGCCTCCTACAACCAGTCCTTCATGTGACCCGGGCGCAAAACCTTGTGCTAAATTAAGAGGCGCTTATCGTACAAATCTATAAGGCGCGCTATCAGCCGTCAGATCAAACGAAAATCAACGGTCTGTTGCCTACTGCCCTAGTGGTCCCCACCCCGTGTCCATCGTGCCAAAACCAGCCTGTTTTCATCGCATTGAATATCCAAGGAAGGCGGTATTGTTCCAAACACAGCGATTCCATTGAACGATGGACACGTGTCCCGGTGTACGACGAAAATACCACCCTCCATCACGCATTATCTCTCGATCAAAGTCGTGTAGCGATATTAACTCTGGCCATCCGAGCCGACGATCTCAATCCAACGGCGATTATTCTCCAAAGTTGTGCGACCTTTAACTCACGACTGTATCACCCGGGGCCCACCATCTCACCACCGCCCGACGTAATGTCAACCGTCGATCTCGTTTTTTATCGTATGGCCCAGGATTGTTCGTGCACCCCGTCGGTTGACTGAGTCCACCTCCACGTCACCCCTTCTGTATAGTCTCTCGTGCATCCACGTGTCATTCGCGTTCACCTCCACCATTTCCATGCATCGTTTACGTGTCTGTGTTGTATGTCCTCGCCTCGTCAAGACAGTGTCGTCCCATTGTGTTTCCACCCTTCATTTCTCCATCACCCTGCTTCTCCTCATCGTTTCACTCAGTCCATATCACCGCTCCGTGGTCACTGCCTCATCCATTACCCTGGCGCCTGGTTTTCTCTAATCATTTTGTGGGTTTTGCAGGTTTATGGCGATGGTGAATCATCAGAATTCACATCCATCATCACAGAAGTTGAGTACGCTCCAGAGGACCCATTATCAAATACAGAATTATGGAGCAAGGATCCGGGAAGATATGCTAACATGACATCCATTAAAAATCCAGGGTTTAAACCTATCAAACCCTCTGAGGTCATCCAAATGCACAGGTCGAGTAGATGAAGAATTAATGGCAAAATATCAGTGAAGAGCAGAGGATTCAAGAAACGTATTTAAGGACTTCGGGGGTCTTACATACCCTTTTGGAGGCAAAAGTGCTTGATCGAAGACCATGCAAATTACTAGAAAGATCTTTTCACAGAAAACAATGTCCTCAGGGTTTATTTCAGCCAAATTCTCTTCAGAAAAGTACAGAATGTTATATATTTTATTCTTCATACCTTACCTCTGAAGAGATTTGCACCTACTGCATTTATTTTATGGAAGCAATCACAGAGTACTTACAGCGTTCTTGCACCGTCAAACACTTTGGGCGGGCACTTCCTCACCATTTTGTTTCAATGAAATAGTTAATTGCTTCACCTACCTCTTTTATTAGTCTCTCTCCTCCTTCCTCTATAAAAAGGAAGAAGAAAAACATTGTAAGGGTTCCAGACTTTTATCAGAAAATTGTGCTGTGAAAGGTATTTTTGTATACATCTTGTAAAGCTTTTGTATCAACGCTCAGAGCCCGTAGGGTCTCAGTGAGGAGGAGTTCTGTCTGTAATGAGGATTCTGGTCTTTGATATTTCACAGTATGTAATTTTCCCTTATGTGTTAATACAATATCTCTTTCCATTTCACTTATCTTCCTGTATCATGTTTTGGAATGCGAGTGGCTCAGTGGTTTGGTAAGGATTCATCCTAGTTGATGCCCATACTTAAAATCAGTCAAGCGCTTTAAATAGGCTCATGCATGATATACTGTTTCATGTTCATTTCATTCATATTTCTGCTATATTAGTTGCTTTGGGGGAGATTGCGAGTTAAACGCCATTGTCATGTATGGATTCTTAGAATGATAAGCCCATATGTGGTTCTGTTGTGTATCTGGGTATCAGACCAAAGTTAACTAATATCCTCTTGTGTTTCTTTCCTCCATGCACTTTCTGATATTTGATCTCTGCGACATATTAGTTGAATCGGCCCTCTTTGCAGTAAATTTTCTCTTAACTGTCTGACGCTTTTATATTAGAGCTTTGCATTGTGCCTCTGCAACATTACTTTCCCTGTGACGGTTTCTGTGATTGCTGGTCCCATTTTAAATCAATTTCCTTGTTTAACAAGAGATAGTAGGAGAGCCTTTGGATTGACAACCCAACCTTATTATAAGCCTCCTGCTATGCTAATATGTCGTAGGCACTGGTCTATGGAAGCTCTAGACTGTCTCTAGGGTAGACAATAATTGTCTACAACATCTTTCTAGCACCGTTGTCGGGGACGAATTTAAGAATATCAATTTCCCTGGTCCTCGAAAAATCATATTCACTCTCTAATCAGGTGAGCACAGAGAGTTGAAGAGTTGCATATCTCTCACCTTGGTGAATCCACTGTTATTCATTTGATAAATCTATTGGTAGTCCTAGCTCCCCGAAAGCCACATTTAAGGTTAGATACGTCCAAATCGAAGATACCCTCTGTATCTGACCCAGAGAAGATTATACATAGAAGAGGTCGGAAAGAAAAGAAATCAGCTCGTGCTGAAATCCATGAGTTTTCCACAGAAGATTATTTATCCTCTTCTTCTCAAGAAATCCCAGTAGAAAATCCCAATCCCATTGAGGAAAATCTTGAATATTACTCATATAGCCCACCCAGGGGAAGTGCCATAACCAAAGAGAACTTTTGTCCTACCCCTGAGGTCGAAGAAGTTAAGGAAGTTACAGAGGTAGCCCCTGTTAACCGTGATTTATTTCCATCTACACCTGAAGCTGTTGTACAGTATACCCCCATCGTTATTCATACTCCACTCCCTCCTACTCCTCTTCCTTCATTTGTACACTAGATTGTTGCACAACCCCCACCTCCTCCAATGGCTAATGTCCCTGCCTTTTTGCTGAACAAATATGCTCCCCTGGCATTACCTCAAGAGCTGAATGATATGCCACAAGATTATTTGAAGATATTTCCCATATTCA
Source organism: Pinus albicaulis (assembly GCA_034641835.2). NCBI lineage: Eukaryota > Viridiplantae > Streptophyta > Pinopsida > Pinales > Pinaceae > Pinus > Pinus albicaulis. The sequence goes on along the minus strand of JAXQQM020073881.1, from coordinate 8,911 downwards.
CTGGAGAAAATGAGATTGATGCTCAGAAACATCTTGAGACTTTCTTCTCTTTTGCAGAGAACTTTAATTTTGAACATTTAGATGTGGTCTTAAGACTATTAGTGCAATCTTTGGATGGTGAAGCCAAAAAATGGTTTAAGACATTGGGAAACCGTTCCATAACTACTTGGGATAATATGGAAAATACTTTTCTCAGAAAATGGGGAGAAAAGAAAGATCATGGACAGTGTCTTACTGAGTTCAATACACTCAAGAAGAAACATAATGAAGGGGTGTCAGATTTTATCAAAAGGTTTAATAAGTTATATCTAAATCTCCCTGCGGATATGAAGCCTCATCAGAACGCTTCCAAAGTTGTTTTCATAGCAGCCTTTGACTCGGATTTTGGTTTCTCCCTCAGGGAAAGAAAGCCTGCCACCCTAGATGATGCTCAGTCAGATGCACTTGAATTGGAAGCGAACTTTGCTTCCACTAGAAAATTAAGAGGAAAAGCTGAACAGAAAGTTAGAAGAAGAGGTAAAGAGGAAGTATCTTCTTCCAACCAGGACAGAGATTCAGATAAAATGGAAGAAATAAGCAAGATGATAAAAAAAATGGTCAAGCTAGAACAGGAGGCCAAGAATACAGCCCCCAAGAATTTTTATAACGCTCCAAACAGAGGTTACAATCCTCAATATAGAAAGCCACCTCTGCAAATATTGCCAAGAGAAACTAAGGAACAACAGGATCAAGTGCCACACCCATTATACCTGGAAGGCCTAGTAGATGACTCCACTAAAGATGTTTCTTATGAGCTAGAAGATTCAAATATTGCTTTTTCAAATAATGAGGAAATAGAATGCCCTTTGGAAGAAGAAGAAGAAGCAGAAATTGATCACTATTGCAAGAAGTTTAATGATTTCATGCAAGCACATTTTAACATAAAATATGACCTCAGATCTTCCAGAAAGAGGACCCAGACTCAAGATGTAGAACAGGAGCCACTTCAGAAGGAAGCACCTGCTCAAGAGTCAACAACGGAGAAAGTCACAGAAAAAGGTAAGAGTCCTCTGAACAAACCTTTGCAGTCTAATGACCATATTCCTTCTTCTTCAAAAATTGTCACCCCTCCTAATGCTGAGTTTGTATGAAAAGAAGTTAAACCTTCAGCTGAAAATAAAGAGTCAAAAGAAGTTATAATAGAAAAGCCCCCTCCTGCTTTTAATTTTCAAAAAGAACTTGAGAAAGTCAAAATCCCAGTCCCTTTGAATGAACTGTTAAAACAACCGGTATATCAATCTCAAGTTACTTTTTTATTACTTCCTCCTGAAGCACCAATAATTCCAGACAGTCTTAATCTTCAAGAAGAAAGACCCATGGTGGTTTTTTTCCCACACGTCGAGGAGATAGACCCCTCTAATCCTCCTTTCTATGTGTCTCTAGTTATTCATGACCTGATGTTACACAATTGTATGTTAGATTCTGGGGCTTCCCATAATCTTATGCCTTTGTCAGTCATGGAACAACTAGGTTTACAAATCACACGTCCATATAAAGACCTATATTCATTTGATTCGAAACGAGTTAAATTCTTGGGGCTGATTAAAGATTTAGTGGTCAATCTCGCCCAAATTCTAGCAAAAAGTGTAGTAATGGACATTGTGATGGCTGATATCCCAGCCCGCTTTGACAGGCTGCTGTCAAGGTCCTGGGGTACAAAAATAGGTGGGTTACTCAAAATGGATTTAACATATGCCACTATCCCTGTTTTTGGTGGCCAGGAGAGGAGGTTATACAGAGAAACCAGATTTGTCAAAATGGTTACAACGGCTGATAACTCAGAGAACTCACCAGTATATAGCAAGGAGGGATATTTTTCATGCTTTATGTTTGAAGAAGATCAAAATTTTTCTCATGAACCTTCCTTCTGCCAAATAGAAACTGAGTAGGCTTTAGAAAACAATGGAGCAGGAGTATGGACTCTAATTTTGATGGGGCCAATTCAAGAGAAGGAAATGGAGCTGGAGTATTATTAATATCCCCTACCGGAAAATGGGTGCCACTGTCTTTTAAATTGGAATACAAAGCTATGAATAATGTAGCTGAATATGAGGCACTGTTGTTAGGATTGCAGACAGCCAGGAGCATGGGCATACAGTGTTTAAAGGTCCTGGGAGACTCTGAGTTAGTGGTCAGACAGGTCAGAAATCAATTTCAAACTAAACATCCACGGTTGAGAGCTTATAGAAATGAAGTATGGGACATGGTGGAGAATTTCTTCTCAGCATTCAATATCCAGTTCATGCCTCGGGAGAAAAATAGAATGGCAGATTCTCTTGCTGTAGCTGCTAGTACATTTCGTCCTCCTCAGAACCCCCTCTTGGGATATGAAGTGGAGGTACGTTACAGACCATCAATCCCAGATAATGTTAAGCACTGGCAGGTATTTGAAGACGATGAAAAGATGAAGAAATTCCTGGAGACAGTGGGAGAATTCTCCAATATGGAGATTGATGACTGTGAAGAGGATGAGGCTGAGAATGCTTCAGAAAATAAATGGGAAGATAAAATGACAGAAATTAAAGTACTGCAGCTGAAAGGAAATGTTATCCCTAGAGGGCTAGTTCCTTTAGAAATATTATTTGATAAAAATGATGTTCCATTGCAGCATAATAAAGCAGTAGAAGAAAATAAAATAGAAGATCTAAATCTGGGTACCAATGTTGAGCCTAAAATTGTAAAGCTGTCAAAGAAGGTCCCAGAGGAGTATAAAGAAATATGCCTGTAATTGTTTCAATCTTATAAAGATGTATTTGCATGGTCCTATCAGGACCTTAAAACTTTTGATGTTAGTATAATGCAGCACAAAATTCCTTTGAGGGAAGATGCAAGACCTTATAAGCAGAAGCTCAGACAGATAAATCCTCTGCTGCTTCCCTCCATTGAAAAAGAAATCAAGAAGCTGCTGAAGGCAAAAATAATTGTGCCATTAAGGTACTCAGAATGGGTGGCAAATCTCATCCATGTTCGAAAGAAAAATGGAGAAATAAGGCTATGTGTGGATTTCAGGAATTTAAACAGAGCATCATTAAAAGATAATTATCCACTGCCTAAGATGGACCACATCCTGCAGAAAGTGGTGGGAGCCTCTAGAATGTCAATGATGGATGATTTTTCTGGTTATAATCAGGTAGCTGTGTTTCTAGAAGATTAAAAGAAGACTGCTTTCACCACACCATGGGGAACATTCCTGTATGCCAGGATGCCTTTTGGATTAATTAATGCAGGAGCTACCTTTCAGAGGGCTATGGATATTGCTTTTGTTGGTGAGCAGGATAAATTTCTGGTGGTGTACCTTGATGATATCATGGTGTTTTCAAAATATGATGCCTAACACATTAAACATTTACGAAGAACTTTTGAAAAATGCAGAAGGTATGGCCTTTCTCTTAACCCACAAAATTATTTATTTGCATTAGAAGAAGGCAAACTTTTGGGGCATATTGTAACTAAATATGGGGTAAGGATAGATCCCAAAAGAGTAGAAGTTATAAATAGCATCCCTTTCCCCAAGAATAAAAAGGAAGTGCAAGTATTTTTGGGGTGTATCAATTTTCTAAGAGGATTTATCCATAACTATGCTGAGATAGTTAGGCACATAACTGATATGCTGAAAAAGAACAATGAATTAAAATGGTCTCAGGAATCTAGAGAGGCATTCTCTAGAATAAAACAGGCATTTGCTGAAGCTCCTGTGCTGGCTGGACCTGATTATGCAAAGCCATTTATGATCTTTTCATTTGCTTCACCTCATACAGTAGCTGGAGTGTTGTTACAGAAGAATGAAGATGGATATGAGCAGCTATTTCCTTTTTCAGTCAGGTGCTTCATGATGTTGAATTTAAATATAATATATTGGAGAAGCAGGCATATGCCCTGGTAAAGTCCCTCAAAGCCTTCAGAATGTATGTTTTACAGTCCCACATTACTGCATATGTCCCTACTGCAGCTGTTAAAGACATTCTCATTCAGGGAGACAATGAAGGCAAAAGAGGGAGATGGATTGCAAAGATACAGGAATATGATTTGGACATAAAGCCTACTAAGCTGATTAAGGGACAGGGGCTAGCCAAGATTCTGTCTGAATCAAATTACCAAGCTTTAGGCATAAATTTGTCCATGGTAGCAAATGAAGAGCATAAAAAAGAAGAAGAACAGCAAGGACTGGAGATGGCTACTCAGAAGGTTCATATAAAATATCTCACCAGTCCATGGTACAAAGAAATAGTTGAATATATTTTGACACTCAGCTGTCCACTCAGCTGTGATAAAGCAAAATACAGGGCTGTGAGATTAAAATCACAAAAGTACATAGTTGCTAATGGCCAATTATATTGGAGAGATCCTTCAGGCATACTACTACTATGCCTCACAGAAGATGAAGTGGAAAAAATAATGATGGAATTTCATGAAGGAATTTGTGGAAGCCATTATAACTGGAGAGCCACAGCTCATAAAATCTTGAAGGCTGGTTTCTACTGGCCAAAATTATTTGGGGATGTTTTTTCTTGGGTTCGAGCATGTGATAAGTGTCAAACATTTGTTGAGAAACAGAAATTGGTAGCTCTGCCCTTGATTCCAGTTCATGTGAATGAGCCATTTCAACAATGGGGAATAGATTTTATTGGAGAAATACATCCCCCATCAAGTCGACAACATAAATGGATACTGACAGCTACAGATTACTTTACAAAATGGGTGGAAGCCATACCTGCAAGGAATTCTACTGACACCGTCATCATAAATTTCATGGAAGAGAATATCATATCCAGGTTTGGCTATCCTGCTAGGATAGTGACTGATAATGCACAGGCCTTCAAATCTGCAAAATTTGTAAATTTCTGCCAGTAATATAATATTGCACTTAAACACTCCACGACTTACTACCCACAGGGGAATGTCTTGGCAGAATCTTCTAACAAAACTCTGGTAAGGGCCTTGAAGAAAACTATAAATGAGAATCAGAAGAATTGGGATTCCCAATTGAAATTCGCTCTATGGGTAAATAGAATTACTAGTAAGCGAGCAACTGGGAAATCCCCTTATGAGTTGGTGTATGGACGAGCAGCAGTGTTTCCTGTGCAGCTGGCTTTGCCAGTGGCACGTTTCATGCAGGAAAGTCAGGAAGAGCCAGATGGCATGGTCAGAAGAATCAATCAATTGATGGAATTAGAGGAAACACGAGACCAGGTGAACCAGAGATTAGCTGAATATCAGGAAAAAATGAAAAACCTATTTGATCAACATACAAAGGATAGAAAGTTGCAGGTTGGCGATCTGGTTCTCATATGGGATGTCCAGAGAGCTGAAAAGGGAAAACATGGCAAATTCGATCCATTATGGTTTGGCCCTTTCAAAATTGTGGAACATGGAGGCAACAACACGTTTATATTGGAGAATTTACAGGGCGACTTACTTGATGCCCCTGTAAACGGCCAATTTCTAAAGCCCTATTTCCATTTTTGATTCAGGTAGAGAAAGCCTGATGTACCATACTGTATATTAGTTTTCGCTGCAATTTTGTTTAAACAGGGTGAGCGCATTGATGATTCATAAAGTGAAAAGTAAGAGGGGCTGAAGAGTATAGTCTGCACAAAAGAAGAACAGGCGATCTGCAGGTTCTCGACACGTCCAATTATGAACGCGCCATCCCCAGATGGAGCCGAATGTTGTACACGATAGCCCCTTCATTCGAATTTTTGGCCATTATCCCCTCCTGAAACTTTCAAAAGTCCCTGCCGTGGCTTAAGAGACCCTTTTTCGGCTTATCGTTGCCTTCCTCCGCACCCAGACTTCACAATCGGAGACTGAAAGGCTCCCTGTTGAAAATTTTGAATCCTAAGCCCTTTTTGGGCTCAGCCTCCTACAACCAGTCCTTCACGTGACCCGGGCGCAAAACCTTGTGTTAAATTAAGAGGCGCTTATCATACAAATCTATCAGGCGTGCTATCAGCCATTAGATAAAATGAAAATCAACGGTCTATTGCCTACTACCCTAGTGGTCCCCACCCCGTGTCCATCGCACAAAAACCAGCCTATGTTCATCGCACTGCCTATCCAAGGCAGGCGATATTGTTCCAAACGTAGCGATTCCATTGAACGATGGACACGCGTCCCGGTGTACGACAGCAATACCACCCTCCATCGCGCACTATCTCTCGATCAAAGTCGTGTATCGATATTAAATTTGGTTGTCCGATCCAAAGAGCTCAATCCAACAACGATTACTCTCCAAAGTTGTGCAGCCTTTAAATCACGACTGTATCACCCGGGGCCCACCATCTCACCACCGCCCGACGTAATGTCAACCGTCGATCCCGTTTTTTATCGTATGGCCCAGGATTTTTCACGCACCCCGTCGGTTGACCAAGTCCACCTCCATGTCACCCCTTCTGTATAGTCTCTCATGCGTCCATGTGTCATTCGTGTTCACCTCCACCATTTCCATGCATCGTTTACGTGGCTGTGTTGTCTGTCCTCGCCTCTTCCACACAGTGTCATCCCACTGTGTTGCCACCCTTCATTTCTTCGTCACCCTGCTTCTCCTGATCATTTCACTCAGTTCATATCACCGCTCCGTGGTCACTTCCTCATCCATTACCCTGGCGCCTGGTTTTCTCTAATCATTCTGTGGGTTTTGCAGGTTTATGGTGATGGTGAATCATTAGAATTCACGTCCATCATCACAGAAGTTGAGTACGCTCCAGAGGACCAATTATCAAATACAGAATTATGGAGCAAGGATCCAGGAAGATATGCTGACATGACATCCATTAAAAAGCCAGGGTTTAAACCTATCAAACCCTCTGAGGTCATCCAAATGCACAGGTCAAGTAGATGAAGAATTAATGGAAAAATATCAGTGAAGAGCAGAGGGTTCAAGAAACGTATTTAAGGACTTCCGGGGTCTTACATACCCTTTTGGAGGAAAAAGTGCTTGATTGAAGACCATGCAGATTACTAGAAATATATTTTCACGGAAAACAATGTCCTCAGGGTTTATTTCAGCCAAATTCTCTTCAGAAAAGTACAGAATGTTATATATTTTATTCTTCATACCTTACCTCTGAAGAGATTTGCACTACTGCATTTATTTTATGGAAGAAATCACAGAGTACTTACAGCGTTCTTGCGCCATAAAACACTTTGGGCGGGCACTTCCTCACCATTTTTTTTCAATGAAATAGTTAATTGCTTCACCTACCTCTTTTATTAGTCTCTCTCCTCCTTCCTCTATAAAAAGGAAGAAGAAAAACATTGTAAGGGTTCCAGACTTTTATCAGAAAATTGTGCTGTGAAAGGTATTTTTGTATACATCTTGTAAAGCTTTTGTATCAAGGCTCAGAGCCTGTAGGGTCTCAGTGAGGAGGAGTTCTGTCTGTAATGAGGATTCTGGTCTTTGATATTTCACAGTATGTAATTTTTCCTTATGTGTTAATACAATATCTCTTTCCATTTCACTTATCTTCCTGTATCATGTTTTGGAATGCGAGTGGCTTAGTGGTTTGGTAAGGATTCATCCTAGTTGATGCCCATACTTAAAATCAGTCAAGCGCTTTAAATAGGCTCATGCATGATATACTATTTCATGTTCATTTCATTCATCTTTCTGCTATATTAGTTGCTTTGGGAGGGTGCTTTTAAAATGCCATTGTCATGTATGGATTCTTAGAATGATAAGCCCATATGTGGTTCTGTTGTGTATCTGGGTATCAGACCAAAGTTAACTAATATCCTCTTGTGTTTCTTTCCTCCATGCGCTTTCTGATATTTGATCTCTGCGACATATTAGTTGAACCAGCCCTCTTTGCAGTAAATTGTCCCTTAACTGTCTGACGCTTTTATATTGGAGCTTTGCATTGTGCCTCTGCAACATTACTTTCCCTGTGACGGTTTCTGTGATTGTTGGTCCCATTTTAAATCAATTTCCTTGTTTAACAAGAGATAGTAGGAGAGCCTTTGGATTGACAACCCAGCCTTATTATATGCCTCCTGCTATTCTAAGATGTCCTAGGCACTGGTCTATGGTAGCTCTAGACTATCTCTAGGGTAGACAATAATTGTCGACAAAACATCTTCTATCTTCCTGATGCGTATGGGTTGTGCACATGCCTCGGGTCGATAAGGTGTAAACATTCACCGACGCGTTAAAGGCAAAAAACACTGCTGCATGCAATGCCTATCTACCCGGGTCGTCGTCATCAATAAAGCGCACCGGGTGTTCTAATTGGTATTAGTATTTGGTGTGGTGCTCATAGGTCATAGAAATGCACTGGTGCATAGTATCATCCACATGCACCGGTGTTCAGTTTCTATTTTTTAGAAACATCGACCTATGATTGTGCAATTATTGTGATTTTTAAAAATTCATTGTTCATGAAAAGTCGACACATATCTTATAACAGTATCCAAACAAATTAAATTTTTATTAGTGCATTTGAATGTGATGTTTGGATGAATTTGTTATATCATCATATTTCACATCTATTCATTATAATATTTAATCATCCATATATTTAATTTGTGGTGTAACATTTCACAGCAGTAATGGAGAATGTAATAGAATAAATTAAAACGTATACTATTATTATTATATATATATATATATATATATATATATATATATATATATATATATATATATGAGTAATACACTCTTTCTCATACAAAATGGGAAATTTATTGGTATCCCTTTGTCTTTCAATTGGAACATTATGTCCATTACATTAAACAAAATGTCTATTTCAGAGACAAATATTTTGAAAAATACAATGCCTTGCTTTAATATCCAAACATATTGATCATCATTCTTCGTTGGAACTATTGTGACTGCTCGAGATACTTCCATGACTTGGGTTATTTGGAGGAATTT